>CAIGRN010009919.1:0-10367 GCA_903798345.1 Fraxinus anomala | reverse complement strand
TTGGAGAATGTGGGGTTAAAAAATGTGTAAAAGTTTAGAGTTTACGTGCAGAATATTTTATTGTGTGAATTTGTGGTTGAAAATGAGTATGTAGAAAAAAAAGTTGAAATAATGGAAGACAAAGAGGTGCTTAGTGTTCAGACTTCGTCACCTAGCCAGTCTGCGAAGTATCAAATTGTAGTTTCAGTTAAAATGCAAGGCAATCTTTCTTCATTACCGAAGAATGCACTTCCTTTCATTCTTTCGTCTACTACATGAGTTGCAATGGTGCTGGTTGCCTATTCCCAATCCCTCATGAAACTCCAGTTCTTGCCTTCTTTATGCTTTTGGTGGTAATAGAATTATGCAACTCAAACCCATATACTTGGTTATCTTGTTTTATTATATCTGAATATATTTTTAATATAGGCTTGCATGTAAATAGAAATGTGCAGCCGAAAGATAAAATACCAGGAAAAAACCTTATGCTCATTTCATCTTCTATTTATTAGGTTCAAATGTCAAAATCCAGTTGGTAATTATGATTGTCATTGATCTAGTAATAATAGATTATTTTAAAGATGTATTCTACAGTAGGTTGAAGGGGTCATTAAGCTTATGCTATTTACTTTCCATATTGCAATTCAACCATGAAAGAGATGGAATGGCTTCATGCTTCCATTTCAGTTTGTGAAAGTTTATCATCGCGTTGACGATAGTATTCCATTAAGAGATAAAGCCTCTATGAGCTGCATGGTAAACTCCTATAGGATCCTATAAGATAGTTCCTTTCTTCTCCAATGCAATTCAGCACGCACATGCATAAAGAGAAGGTGGGGGTGGAGATGTTATCTTGTGATTGAATTTATCGTCTTTTTGTGTGGAATCAAACTTCAGAATACAATGTAGTTTTCGGATTCTTTTTATTGTCCCTCTGGAGAATAAAGTTGAACGGGCACAGCACAGTCTAGTTTTTGGTCTGCTCTTGTGGATCCTTTTGCATGTTATACTGTTGTGTTCTATTGTTAAGCCCCTGTTTGACACCTATTAATTGTGAAAAACATTGTTTTGAATAGTATTCTTTTAGGAGAATGTGTGGCTAAAAAGTAGGGAAACATTTTGGGTTTACGTGTAGAATATTTTATTGTGTAAACGTGTGGTTGAAAATGAGTATATAGAAAAAAGAGTGAAAAAATAATGGTTGTCAAACATTGGCTAATTAAGAAATATTCTTAATTATATCTGTTTCATTTTCTCACAGGGATGGGAGCATACCTGTTTCTTTTATCCAAAAATATCTGATGAGGAAATTGGATCTTACAAGCGAAGATGAGGTAATTGAATTTAGCTCCAACTTTTATGAGCTCTGACTTCTGTTACAGTTCATAATAGTTTTTGTTTAATTTAATTATTAGCCAAGTTGGGTGAGATGGATTTTGTGTCTTGCTCTTGTATGCCTATAAGGTGATATATCTCTGTTTCACTAAAAGATCCAGTTCTATTTCAACCGTGTATCTAGGTTTTAAAATAAAAAATAGAGAGAATAAAATCGAATAACTTGTCTCTCTCTGGCAACCTACACCCGACAGAAACCACCCTCAGCTTGCACAACTACACTGCTTCACCTGTTCCCACTGTATATCCCATGATTAACCACCATTACCCAATGCATCCCCCACTTCCCAATAACTTCAAAGTTTTCGTCTTTGGTGATCACTCGTCACCTCAAATATTCATCTCACATACCCAACTTTGTCTATGTTTTTTGCTCATGTTTATAAACTGCTTGTAGACGAGTTTAAGTGACTTTTTGACCACACATTTCGAAGAACTCATATGTACTACCCACTTATCCACAACTTATTTCTATCTATTTGTAGTTTGAATTATTTATAAACACTTCCCAAACATGCTATTAGCCTATGTTTGGCTCGTGTTTATAAAATGTTCTTGAGCCACTTTTTATTCACATATTTCGAATGGCTACAAATACTACCTACTATCCACATTCATTTCTATGTATTTATGATTTAAATCGTTTATAAACACTTTCCAAACTTGCTTTTAGTATTGCACCATACAGCCCATAAAAAACCACCCTCCATTTACTATCAGGAATAATGGCAAACAAGTTTTTTGATAATACTATTAAGTTTGTTTTGAGTCAGTTTCTTTATAGTATTGACTTGAATGTATGATTTGGACTTTAAAATTGGAACATATTCTTCTCTGGACTCTAGCGTCAGCACATGCGCTAGATTATTGAACTTAGATATTATTTATTGTTATGCTGATTATTTTGTAGGTTGAAATTAAATGCATGGGCAAGTCTGTAGTTCCCACACTGCAACTCAATAATTTAGTTGATTTGTGGCTTCAAACAACTTCTTCAGTGAAAGTGTCAGCCACAATTGGTTCATCAGCTTCGGATTTCGTAATGATATTGGCATATGCTCGCAGAGCCCCAGCTTCTTGAATGTGTTCACCTCCATTCTTTATATATTCAATAATCTATATACATCATTTAGATTTCGGTATAAGTTGCAGTGGCACTTCCTCACTGTGTACCCATAATGAGCATATGTTGTTGTGATACCGCATTTCTTATCCCTGTTACAATTGTCATTTTAGCCGGGGGGGCTTCTTTCTTTTCGGGAGAGAAGTTGCACGGAGGCAGATGAATCGCTCTATTGGTTCATGAACTGCGAGAGGTTTTATGCATGCTTTTGATTGGCGTGCTCGATGTGTTTGTTTCATTGAATGTCTGTACATTAGTGCCTACAATGCATGTGAATTTTCATAATCTGTAGTCTATTTCTCCCATCATGTTGGACTTGTAGAATGTAATGTTTTTGGTCAAATGGCATTTTCTTTTATTTTAACAAGTGCATTGTTTGGTAGTTTTTATAAGTTGGTCTAAGCATAATTTTTAATTAGAATCCACAATTTTTATTTACATTTTAGACCCCTTTGGTTTTGATAAAAATCAGTTTTTTTATTAAATTTTTATAAAAGTGGATGTAATATGTGTTTGAAAAGTTGATTAAAATTATGGGTCCCACAAAATGTATAGTTGAAAAAATAATTTTGAAAAAAATAAGTATTAGAAAATAGGGGTTTATGATGTGTTTGAGCCACATTATTTTGGAATAATGTATTTTGGAATAATAGATTAATAGAGAATGTGTGGTTGAAAAAGAATGAAAAGTTATTGATCAGGTGAAAAATATTATTTTATTGAAAAATGTGTTGTTAAAAATGAGAATGAATAAAATAATGTAGATAAAATAGAGATCTTACATTTTTTTGGGACCTACGCTTGTTTGGTATGTCTTCTGCTTCCGCTTTCTGTAGAAGATTTTTTGGAAAAAACTATATTGATTTTTGTTTGAATTTTTTTTTAAAGGACTTCATATTTTGAAAGTGTATAGAAGAAGATACAGTGGATACATCTCCTTTAAAAGCTATTCTAACTGAAAAAATGCTTTAATAAAATTATCCACATGAGTTCAAAAGCAGCTTTTGGATGTTTAAAGCTCCTTTCATTTTTTAAAAATCATGTCAAGCTGTCCTAACCACATAAAAAGTTAAACCAAGCAATCACTGAGTCATTGGTACTCGAGGGATATTTGCCATTGTGAGAACGATACAAGAGGAAATAGGTGATTCTGAAGTTATGATAACAATATGAACACATTTGGCATCACAAGTAGAAGTACAAAAAAACAACAACATACATCTATAGTAGGTATAAAGAATATACTCGCACTAGTAGAACAAGGAATGACATCTTCTAGTATGATCTAGTTCCAACCTCTTTTGAAGTTGTGTCTTGTCATTGTAAATAGGGTATCTTCAATTGATCAGTTGAGAACATTGATTCTGCATTTTAAATTCTTAAGGAGCGTGTTTTAAGTTCAATCACTTGATGAATTCTGACCAACAGTCATAACAATAACATGACGAAATTTATGTTAGTTCAACAATATAATTTATGCAAAGCGGAATCGTAGGGGATTCGATGCACTCAAGTTTCATTGAGTCATTAGTTTAGAATTTGGTAAACTCATACCATCAAATAATGAAGACGTGTAAGAGAGTGTTGTGCTCATATTTCAAACGAAAAATGACCAAATTTCACCTCAAACTACGATTGTTGCATATCGATTGTTATAGTGTAAGCTATCTTACTAAGAGCACGTTTGAGCTATCTATATGTCAAGTTTAGCGAGGGAGTTGGTTCATATTTTTGAAACTAAAAGGACTGCTTTTTAATTACCAAATAGTAGTGAGGACCTAAGATTAATTATTCAAAATTTATTCGATTTCTGTTCAACCTGGCACATCACAGTATAGGAAACGACGTCGCCTCGTCCAACAACCGGCAAAACCCCATAAATATGCAAGTATAGAACCCCAAGAGAGACGGTCCTCAAACCTTCACAATCTACCCAGGGATCGAAGACGGGCTGGCCTCTTGCTTGTATAAGCTCGCCACAGAGAGAGAGGGAGGGAGGGGCACGTATCGATCGGTAGTAGATCAGTTTAATCAGAATGGTTTACATCACATCATGGGACGATTTTGTAGAAAAATCCGTACAATTATTTCGCGCCGATCCCGAGAAAGTAAATCCTTCATTTACAATTTATTTGTCTTCTCTTTGTATTGTTTTAATTGATTGTTTGTTAATTTTGTGACGCAGACTCGTTATGGGATGAAATACAGGCACTGCGATGGTAAATTGGTTCTCAAAGTTACTGACGATAAAGAGGTACAAGCTGCACTAATTTTTTAGGTGCAAGTACAATTTGCATGTTACTTTCTAAAGATAAAGTCTACATTGTTCTTGATTTCATTGGCTGTTGAAATTTTGTTGAACTCAACGAAGATGTACGGCAATTTGTTTGAATGCACTGGTTCCTCCTTTACAACTGACAAGTAGTAGGAAAAATTACAAAATAATAAAGTATATTTGTTAAACAAATATGTAAACAATTAGGCCGAGGTGCTATATTCCTATATGTGTAAACAATCCCTCCAAGATACAATAGTCCAATTGAGTAGCTCAAACCTTTGAGCTCAATTTCCATTATAGAACACCTCTCCTTGCCAATAATATTCTCACAAGTAAATAGAAGAATTATTATGTGCATATGTAAATCTAAATGGAGGATGGATTTAGGAAAATGATTAAATGAAGCATACTATACGCACAAGTGTATGCAGTAAGTGGTGTGTAGCATGTACTTAGAGGGTGTTTGGTGTAGATTAAAATTAGATTTTTAGTAGATTGTGATAGAAGTTTTTGAAATGTGTGGTTAAAAAAGTGTGAGACCCATGAAAGATGTAGTTAATATTGATTGACTTTGACTTAGATTAAAATCTGATTTTAATCAGAAACAAACAAGCCCTTAGTAAGGAAAATATTGTTGATATGGAGGTATCTTTAAGTCTCCTAGATTTTATGGTTTTTACTGACATCTATTATAATGCTCTATGATTCTAAGATCTCACATAATGCTCCATGGCTTCTATCAATCAATGTGATCAATGATATCCCATCAACAAATGATATATGGAGGTATCTGTAAGTCTCCTAGGTTTTATGGTTTTTATTGACATCTATTATAATGCTCTATGATTTTAAGATCTCCGCATAATGCTCCATGGCTTCTATCAATCAATGTGATGAATGATACCCCATAAACAAATGATAGTATAAAATGTAACAATAGGATGAATAATGTTTGTTATTATTATCATTCGCAGCATAGTTGGAATTGCTATGCCTTATCATTATTTTCTAATTCTATGAATTGTTTTAGTTTATTGGAAATGATGGGTTATTAGGCCCCTGTTTGGGCTCCATTTTAATTTTAATACATTTTTCTCTTTATTCTTTTTAACCACACATTTTTCAATAAAATAATATTACACGTAAACCTAAAACTTTTCCTTCTTTTTTAACCACACATTCTCCAAAAAATCACTATTCCAAAATACATTTTTCCCAAAATAACATAATGGAGCTCCAAACAAGGGCTAGATAATTTTTTGTTTATAAAAGAATGGAATATTCCTCTGGTGAGAGAGAATAAATTTAAGCCAGTGTAATTAGGAGGATACTTGGACAACTATGCTCAAGTCTCCATTTATTTCCAAGAAAATTGGAAGGGGAAAATGGAGTTCTTAGATAATTCCACATTTCACAAATTTATCTTCTTTCTATTTTCCTTTCAAACAAAAGCAGATCGGGATTAAACAGTTTTGGGAAAGTTGGTCACAACTCACATCTTGAGCTTGTCCTAATTGATTACATTAAAAACTATGCTAAAAATCATCGAATCCCATTATTTTGTGGTCTGTCGTGTGTTCTCCTAATTGATTACATTTGTTTTTGGGCTTTACATCAATATGTTAAGGTTAGGAATTTTGAAATGGTATCCTTCTTTGGGAAACTTGCTATTTGGCTTTTACAGTACCACAAAGCATGAGCATGCTTTTGCATTTTTGGGGTCCAGAACATGACTACTTCCATTTTACTTTGTAGTGGGGTTTAAATTAGATGATAGATGAATGGTACATGTACATCTCTTTGTAGACTATTGATTTTCTGATTTATCAATGCTTGTTGTACCTTTTGTCTCAAAAAACGATTTATTAGAGTTAGAAAAATAGCATATTAGAAGCCAAGAAGCATCAAGCATTCACACAAATCACACCACCAGACAAACCAGACTTATGAAAACACTTAATTTACGTGGTTTGGCTATATCCAGGGATGGAGACCTTTTAATGATGAAGTTTGTGTAGGGAAATTCACAATGCTATATTTCCTCACTGAGTTTCTGATAGACAAACTCGTTTAAAAAAGAGACGTCACTGTCGCTCTCCCAACTCACTAAGCCCCCAAAAGGGCTTTCCGTATATGTGCAATCTGAAAAAACTCGTGCACACAAATGAGACCTAATATTTTCTTAACATAAGGGGACTGGAAGCAAGTCTACTTTCATAATCTGAATTTTAAAACTTGATATCATCCAAAGCCTTAATATAGTTGACATGAACCAATTCTCAAAAAAGAGGACCCAAAAGTAAAGGCTGATTATCTGCCAATGGATCTATGGCCAAGTGTTAGCCAGTGGGTTTATTTTCAATGGCAAATTAATCTCAAAGATCTTTCAATTGACTGTTTGGACTTTTTGTGCACGTCTCCAATACAGAAAATGAAACTTGTATTGTTTCCTCAGACCATTGGCTAAGACTGGACTCATGGTAGCAAACCTGAAGTTTCATGGCAGAATCACCATCTTCTTTTTGTATCACATTATATTTATGTGTCTTCATGGGTTAATTTGTTTTTCTGTTGAACCATAAAATTGAAACAATCTGCCCTGTCGATAGAAGTTCTCAAGATGATAGTTGATTGAGGCATTGAGCATTATCTATTTCTGGTTCTCTGTGAGATAATGACTCCATTATAAGTAAACTGTGAATTTATTTTTTTTGGAATGTGGTTACCACGTAGTTGCATTTTTACTGCCAAACACATTTTTAGTTGTCTGTGATCTCCACTGCTTCTGCTTAGGGCTCCATAATTGTTGGAGATCTATCCTGTACACAATGTTAGTCATTAATCCAAATAATGATCTTCTCTTGCTTAGCATCCTCTATTAAGTGTCGAAGGGGCGGAATATGCGGTTTAAAGGGCCGTAGAAAATTTCCTGTTGTGCATAACATTAATGATTCGTTGATATAATGGCATTGTTTTCCTTGGGGTCCTCTATTCTAACTTTGAAGTGTTGGGGTGGGGGGCACCAAATGCTCTGTTAAATGTCCTTGATTAGCTCCTTTATTCTATGCATATCTCAATCATTTAGTACATATGTTAATTTGATGCAGTTTATTAGTTCCTCAAGAATTGGAATCACAATCCCAACCATTATGGTGCTTTAGTTGGTTATTTTTCACTTTCCTTGCTTAGTTCCTTAATTCTACACATCCCAGTCATATAGTATGTTGAATGTTCTGGCAGGTGATATTTGTTCATTTTTCTCAACCGGACCGACCGGAAACTTGTGAACCAGTCTAGCGACTGGTTTGGTTGTGGGCTGGTAAACGGATGTAGAAAAACCGGTAAAAATCCGGTAAAATCCAGTATAACATATAATCATATATTGGGCATTCTTTAATTGGAGCCCAAGGACAGGTTGGGGTAGGGCTGTGAGTATAGGGACAGATTTTGTGGCGCTAATATTTCTTTATAGTTTCAAAATCTTTATGGCCCTTATTCACACTCTTTTGACACATGACGATATGACGTGGAGGTAGTAGGAAGGATTTTCCCCTTTAGAAAATAGATAGGACCACAGCAGTAGGATTAAAGGATGTTTTAAATATAGTTAAGACTGACTTAGCGTAGGTTATTGAGTTACTATTAAATCAGCTGAATATTTGCCAATGGATACTAGCTAACATACTGTACTCATTCATGGTTTTAGAAAATTTCCTTTATTTGAGAATAAAAGTGCTCAGTTTGAACTAAAAGAATGGTCAATGGTGTTTGGATAAGCTACCCCACTATAGTGGGTGACTTCTATTCAGGTTTGTCATCTTTGTAAATATTGACTAGAATCGGGAAAGAACAGTCAAACAGGTTATAAACCTCTTTACCCTATCTTGCATCTTTGTGCATTTGATATCACAACTTTTAGGTGTATAAGATGCTTATTTCTGCAACTCATTTGGGTGTTACTGTTAGCTTCGTGCACAATTTCTCTTAATGCAACTTCAAGGTTTAGCTGATGCAAACTGGAAATATTAATATAATTCATTTTCTTTCTGTTTTATTAGTGTATCAAGTTTAAGACGGACCAAGCTCAGGATGCTAAAAAGATGGAAAAACTGAATAACATATTCTTCACTCTGATGGCTCGCGGACCTGAAGGTAACGTCTTTTCTCGAGATTATTTCACAAGTCACAATTAATCTACCCCGTGTAAATGAGTCCCTTACTTTTATTTATTTATAGTAAATCCTTGTGTCTTCCCTGTTCTTTGATGCAATATCAAATATTGGTGTAAACTTGCTTTTCGAATAAGAAACTTTGGCTTTCTTTGTTCTGCAGTGGATATATCAGAAGTAAGTGGGAAAGATCAAGTAGAAGCACAACCTGCCAAAAAGGGTAGGGGAAGGAAACAATAGTATAGCAGCTTCATGATTTGTATGGATTTTGGACAAATTCTCAATTGTCAAGGGAATTATTTAAAACTAATGTTGCTTTTATAACCCATTTGATTCTGGTAGCAAAGGTTTTTTGCTCGACTTCTGTGCTAGATTCTTCGTTTCATCCCATATTTCTCCGTGTTTTTTTTTCCTCCCGATGCTTGTGATTTTTTGTTTTATTTCTTGTACTCAAGTTGAATTGTGGTTTATGCAAGGGTTTTATAATTTTATTAATGAACTTGGCATCCTTTCACTGGCCTTTAATGCAAGGGTTTTATAATTTTATTAATGAACTTGGCATTCTTTCACTGGCCTCTAGTATGTCTAACACATATATGGTTCTATGTTATCAGCATTTTCTTTTTTCATGTTTAGTACTACTTAATGTTATTCAATCATCCGTACCAAATATATCAATGAAATTCACAAGATGGTCATTTATTGGTTTTTTTTATTTCAGTCGAAGAATGCTATTATTGAAGATTGATTGCATGCAATTATAATGAAATAATGAGACTAACACTTTTCTAAAGACTAGTCAGAAGTGCGTGCAGGTGCAAGGCACGTGTCATGATATAGTTGAGTACGTAATAGTGTAGGTATTAAAAAAAATATTTATNTAGTGTAGGTATTAAAAAAAATATTTATGTCAAATATTAGTTACATAAAATTTTCTTATAAGTTGTTAAATATTTCGATGCAACATTAAATGTGGAGATAAAAAAAATTACACCTACAGTTATCGGAAATCGAGGTTCACCTTCCATCACAGCCTCTAGTTATCGAAAAATGTCTTATCATCAATCCTCGATAGAACAGTCATTGTCATTTACTTCATAAACTCCTAATCAATTTTTAAACAAAAGAACAGGGACAAAAAACTCAAAATAAATAACTAATAAATCCAAGGAAATTAAAAAAAATTAATCAAACGGTTAATAAAAAAAAAAAAAAAGGCTTAGCCGGACCGAGCCATAAAGTCATTTTTATATTTTAACTTAATCGACAATATATTTATTATTATCACATTTTAAGTTTTTTTTTAAAAATTGAAATCGATCCAAATGGATATTCATATCGTGAAATATCGAATCAAACGAAAATTTATAAGAAAATAAAGTTCGAAAAAAGGACATTGGAATGATGTTGGGATTGAAAAGAA
>CAIGRN010009905.1:0-46628 GCA_903798345.1 Fraxinus anomala | reverse complement strand
TATAATTTAAGTTTTGACAAACATTTAAATTAATGTAGACTAGATTTTGAATGGTAAATGAAATCTCACATATATATATATATATATATATATATATATATATATATATATATATTCTAACTCTTTTTGTAGTATCTTATCATTAATTGATTTGACGATTTCAAAGACCAATAGTATTGGAGTGGATCCCGTACTCAATATTCGCATTATTAAATGCTTGCTCAATAATGTTTTTAAGTTTTATAAATAAATTATTATTTTTGTAAAATATGTAGATAAAAAGTATATTTAATCAGCTTAAACTGTGATCTAAACTTTATCAAACATTTCAATTAATGGTGGCTAGTTTTTAAATGGTAAATGAAATCTATATATATACTCGAGTCTGGTGGCACCAGGGAGAACTTCTCATATAGAAGGTGGAGGTTCGATCCCCCAACATTCCCTACCCTCCCCCAATGTAATAATAAAAAATATTGTCCTTGTCAAAGAGAAATGAATGTTATGAAGGGGTGTAGGGTAACATTGATCCGAAGACAAGAAATTAAGGTAAAATGGTAGTAGTAATCCCCAACATTTAGAATGATTGGCATATAGTAGCTCAAAATGTCATATGGGTCTATGCTTCTTTTTGTCAATGAAATAATTCTAAATGAATTATAATAATTCGTAAAAAGAGTGTTATACTCATCTAAACCATGAAGTACACTTGTTACGTCTCCACCCATGTAACAAGCCATGTGGCTACCATCTGGATGAAATGGCCACAACTCCACAAGCAAGTGGGGTGCCACATAGACCCAAAAGATTCACATACTATTCTCTTCAAGGATGGAAAACTTATCAGAAACCCATAGAGGCCTCGAAAGTTAACTCATCCAGGGCAACTAGGGGCCTCATTTGAAGCGACTCAAAGCTTTGTTGAAGCCTTACAATGCTTCGGACATCGACGCCATTTGAGGTGTCTTAGATTGTATATGTGTCACTCCTATCTTGTCTCTGAGGTGATCTAGAAGAACACAACTCTTAGTGTAAGATGAGTCTCTTTAGCCCAAGGTGGTTGGGGCTGGCCTTAGAAGTCTTAGGGCGCGTTTGACATGGTTTTTAAAAAGTCAAAAAGAGATTTTGAGATTCAAAAGTTATTTTTGGACTCGTTTAGCTAATTTTATGAAGGCACTCTTTCTATTTGGAAGAGTTTTTAAAAGAAGCTCGTTCAATGTAGCTTCCTATAAAAGTATGTTCTGAATAAGAAGTTTTTTTAAAAATTAATTTCAAACAAAAATTAAGGTAACTTCTTCTAAAAACTCTTCTACATAAAGCAAAAGTCATGTCAAACAGGCTCTTATACAAGTTGTTCCGTCAAATACGTTTGAGCAATATACAAAATGATTTATTTGAAATCCTACAATGGGGTAGAGAGAGGCTATCATAAGCCGCGGACCAATGGTGGCTATTGGATTATGCCTGTGACTGTGATACATAAAATGTTGACATCAAGCCACGTGTTACACATATGGTATACCTCTCCCACTCGTTCTCTACCTATAAATATCAAGCTCTAGGAACATTCGAAGGTAATTGAACTCTAGACATTTTAAGTCCAAAACTCTCCATTGCAACTTTGGTTTTCCTAGATAAAGTTTGGCACCCAAATTTCCGTCTTTAAATGTTTTTTTCCCACACCCAAACTCTTATATATTCGTTACTCAATCGGCATATTTACTAAAAAATGAAAACCACAAAAATAACAAAGCAAAAAGTTACATAATTTAGAACTAGTAGTTTAAAATCAATCAAAAAAAATACTTAAATCTATTTCTTATTATTTTGCTTAGCATATGGAAAGTGATTCAAGAATATACATAAATATTCTGTTGCATGCACCTTTGACCATTGTTTGTGGTCTCATGGGCATTAATACTGTCTGTATTGCTGCTGCCTGATTTGGAATAATCGTGCACAATCCTATGATTATTTTGCTATTTTTTATTTAGACTTTAGTCAACTCCAATGAAAATGACATTTTGACATTCCATTTTGTAGTGGGAAATTACAGTCAACCCACCAACTAGTTATATTGCCAATTTGAGGGTCATTGGGTAAAATGATGGGACCCTAGTAAATGTGGAGCTTCAAGAAAGCTTAAGCCTAACGCCATTTATGTATAATGCAAGTTGGACTTTCAACACTTGGACGATCTCCAAGAGGTCCACGTGGTCTACTAGTTGAGAATTTATTTAGAGTGTGTTCCATTTTTTTTCAAAATACATTTTTCTTTCTTGTATTTCAAAGCACACATTCTTCAATAAAATAATATTACACGAAAATTTATAACTTTTTTCTTATTTTTTAACCACACATTCTCCATCAAATCAATATTTCAAAACACTGAAAATGGGATTCAAACAAGCTCCTAGTTCAAATTGTAAGAGTACGATATTGTCTATAAGTAATAAAATGAACTTGAGAAATTTAATTATCGTTCTCACCAGAAAAATTGAATAGCAAATTAAATAACTCTAAACTACTTAGAACTTAGGGAATATGAATTTTGAGAATTTTTTATTAATTTGATATTAAATATAATAATGGAGTGAATGAGTAAGAAGTAGAAATCAATAAATTAAGAAAATAGTTAGGCCTTGGAAGTCAGATTTTACTAACCCTGCTAATGTTTAATTCATATTTTGATTCCATTATTTCAAGATAAAATATTAATATTCGTCTCTCGAATATTAGTTAATATATCTCTAAATATCAAACTTCCATTGCACGATTAATAGTTTGAACATAATGGCTTAGGACAACCTCATGAACAAGTAGAAATCGCTCAAATCAACAACAAATTCACTAAATTCGAGATTGAGTTCTCTAACATACAATCTCTTAATCTAACATATGAACAAATATTATGTTATTTAACTCTCTTTCTTGAACATGAAAATAGATTAGTAAATTCAACACAATTTATAAAAAAAAAAAAAAATCCAAAATAATGAATTAAAACCTGGATATAAGTTAATTTGCTAGACTATTTGTCCCAGACGATAAACATTGTGAAAGAATCAAAACGAAAAGAAATTGAATGACCCATTTATTCTAAGAATAAGAAGAACAAATGAATATCTTCAACTCCAAAAAATCCGAAATTATTCAAATCTTGATCTTCAACAATTTCTTAGGGCATCTCCCCAGCATAATGAATTATGGTGTTTGTGTAAAATGTACACTTATCACCAATCTACTTTACACCTTTTCTATGCATAAACATTATAAAAAAGTATCAAGTGGGTAACCAAATTTCTAGGCAAAGCAGCTGTAAGCAAATAGTTTTCGCTAGGAAACATCACAAAATATTTCAAGAGCCCTAAAATATCATGCTAGGAAAAGAGAACAATTCGAATTCAGGAAATCAATACCATGTATTATTATAATATCTACATGTCAAGATTACAAAGGCACCTGAGCTGCATCAGCTCAATCATCTAACCCTGACCATCTTTCTAAACTAGGACGTTTTACGACGTTGATAATAGATCTAGGAGAATATATCTTAAATGCTCACCTACTTTCAAATAAGACCGACATGTTTAATAGGGTACAATATAAAAAAATTTAATTTACTTTCTTAATATTGTTCACCAATCTAATATACCAAACATGTAGCAGAAACTAAACCATCACCACAAGTACAACTAATCCATGCGCTATAATAAGTAATGAAGGAAAAAAAAACTCGTAAAACTCATAAATCTATACTTTACGTATCCATCGAGGTGAAGCTGGTTTTGAAACGCCAGAATAGTATTCACCAATATTTGCCACAAAGAGTGGATCCCTGTCTTCTAAGTTAAATTGATCACTAGCAGAGTCAGCTAAATTTCCCTGTTCTACTTGTTCCAGTTCTTTCGTTACATTAAGTATTGTCTTCTTTAAAGTGGCTTCGCTCAACTGTACTGCCTCTCCTATTGAGACACCGACCATGGTAATCTTCGGGAGGAGAGGAGATGATTGTGCGGCTTGTCTTCTATGTTCACTGGTAGAATTGACCTTTCTGCATGGAAAGGTGATAAATCAGCACAAAAACCCAATCAGTACATTCTTGAAAATCAAGCATGTTTGGTAGACTGGACCAGGTAGTACTGGAAACATTTAAGAATAAAAAACAGCAAAAATCTTGGTCTTTGTAGTCCAATGCTATCCAACACTACACACCAAACACATTGCCACAAGTTCTGTAGATAGGTGCCAATGGGAAGACAACCTTTGCTGTTGTTTTAACCAAGGATGACCTGACCAATCCCCTAAAGGAAATCTGAAATCCAGCATCCATCCTCGTTTATCACAAAAGTTATCCTTTCTTTCCACCTCGGAAATTCCACGACTCTGATTGACATCATCCCGGAACCCTGAGTCAGCAATGAAGCTGGATGACATGTTAGCTCTCAAGAAAGAAGCTGCACTCCTGCAATAGAAGGTCATATTATAAAGACCAGTAGAAAAGGATGGAATCTCAACCATATCAAAAACATGTTAGGTATGGCATAAGACTGTTGAGTCGATATGTGAACATTTTGGAACAAAGCAAATCCACTACAACCAATATCTAGGATTCTTTATTGGCAAGTAAAATGAGTAAAAGCTACTCAAAGAAAAAGGTTCTAAATCATGTTTGCAATCAAGGATATTCTATATTATAAGTAAACGTGGAGAAGGGAATAAACTTAGCACTAAAAGATTATTGACAAACACAATTCTTGGGATGAGACTTGTGTATCTGTCTCTAGCTTTATTTTCCATTAGACGACTGAATTCACCACAACCAATTTCTAGGATTCTTTATTGGCAAGTAAAATGGGTAAAAGCTACTCAAAGAAAAAGGTTCTAAATCCCATTTGCAATCAAGGATATTCTATATTATAAGTAAACATGTGGAGCAGGGAATAAAGTTAGCACTAAAAGATTATTGACAAACACAATTCTTGGGATGAGAATTGTGTAGCTGTCTCTAGCTTTATTTTCCATTAGACGACTGAATTCATTCTGGCACCTTAAATCAAAGCGATTATGCCACATTTTCAAATCTAATGTGTGCTTATCTCTTCACGTTTAAGGTCACTTAATTTCACATACATATATTTAATTACTAAAGCCCCCAGCATAGAGAATAAATATGGACCAGAGAACTTGAAAAATTTTCGTGGGGGGAGATTTACAATCTAATGAGATTCGGATTCATTTAATTTAAATTAAATAACTAAATTTTTATCTTTAGCGGAAGAAGTATAGTAAAAAAGATGAAAAATGCTCTTAGGAATCATTAAATCCTATAAATGATTGTTCTGATGTATCATGGAAATTCTTTGAAAGACAAGAATCAAATAATTTTCTGTGGGTAGAGAAAAATCCTGCCTAGGTAAAAATGCAATTGAGAGTGTTGGAGGATGAGAAGCCAACCCATAAAACTCGAAGGATGCAATAGGTAAATTCCCTTCACTTTTAAATGAAAGAGTATGCACACAGCAGCATGGCAGTATGAAGCAATCATTCTACAGAGCTAATAGATTTTCATGACACAGAGTATTGAAAAGGTAAGGAAGTACTTTTTTTCAAATGAATCAACCACGTAAGGGAATTTGGGTTGAACTCCAATGGCTTTCCGTAGCCATCTATTACCAAGTAGTACTTTATCAACAGCGTAGAGAAGCTGAATCTCAGAGGCCTTTGATATGACACTCAATGGTATACCAGGATTACCAATCTCATCCATCATTTCCTGAACCTGTCAGCAGGAAGCAAAAAATAAACTAACCATCAATTGCATATGGGTGGGTGGGTGGGTGGGTGTGGTGGGACAAGGAGGAATAAAAACATGCTTAAATCAAATGAAATTACGTTTTAGTTAAAAATCACTTTTGTCCGAACAAATCAGTTTTAGTTTCTATTAAGACCCACTACTGAAATGAAAAGTTTCATGTTCCGAGTTAAACCTCCTCCTGATCCCTAAACCCACCACCTATGACACAGAGTTCTTCACAGGTCTTTTTGCCACGAAATTATTCATCAAAACGATTTCTTAATTCAATTTACGCTGATTCCCATAAAACTAGTAAATTAAGAATGACAATTGGATTCTTGATCTCACAGTTGTTCAGCAAATGACCAGCGTAGACCAATGGATACAAACCTCTGAAGGCTCTAACAAGGTTTCTGCCATCTCTTCAACTGCTTCGTCAGAGAGGTTGTCACCAAGAATATCCTGGCGACGTTGTAAATGTCGTGTTTGAATTAACGCATGGAAATGCTGATCAACAGATTCTTCAAGAATGTTATCTAGCACATTTTTGTCAAAGAAGTACGGAGTATACCTGATAAACCAAGAGAAATATCATGAGTATCACAAAGTCAGAAATAAACCTGATCCTGACCTTAATGAACATGTAATTTAAGACTATAGATGTGTAATTATATAAAATAGAGAATTTAGCATCTCAAACAAGATGGAGAATTATTGGCCGGACCTCCTAACTCCCCAAATTGATACAGCGATAGAGTTTTAACTTATTTATGGACAAGACAAGGGACTTGCACATTTTGCATGTGTGGTCTGTACATATTCCCTAATCAATAAATGAACCCAACCATAATTCTCCCAAAAAGTTTCGCATGCTGAAGCATCTTTCTAAAGAAAAGAAGGCTGCAAGAGCAAAAACGGAAGAGGACAAGGAGAAAGGAAAAAGTGGCATTGCACTTTCCAAACAAAAAGACCGGTACATGGTTGAATATAATAATTACAAACACATCAGTCATAAACGCAAGCCAAAAGTTTCATATTTACTAACCGAAATTGGAGCATCATGCGTAACATGAAACCGGACAGTAGATAATGATCAGGAACAAAAATTGAGATGTAACAGATTAACTCACCACTTTATAGCATCTTCTGTCGCTATGGCAATATCCAAATTTTGAGCACTAAAAACAGGAACTCCCTCCACCTTTTTTCTCCCATCACCAAGAAGCATGGTCTTGAGAAGTTTGTCTGCTTCCTTGACCTGAAAGCAGCAAATTATTGCAATGTATTGCAATGACAAATAAGTTTCAAGGGTATCTCATAGCTCTTCAGTTAAGAATATATCTATCTCCCCAGTAGAACTGTCCATTGTGTCTAACCTGTTTCTCATTTGGAATGAACTGAAATAAATCAGGTTTTTCCTGCACAGAAAAATAAATAAATTATTTCATTTGCGTTAGAGCCCCTGTTTGACACACATTCTTTTAAAATACATTTTTTCAAAACTCATTTTCAACCACACGTTCTTCAATAAAATAATATTTTAACATTTTCTTACTTTTTAACCACATATTTCTCCATCATATCACTATTTAAAATACATTTTTTCTTCAATAATATCCATCAAACACCCCCCAAAACTTGAAATCCATGGATAAACATATAGTTATTAACTTATTATTGACATGCATCCAAAAATTTGCTCCTAGGCAATAATGTATACTTCGCATTAATTTGAATTTCCAATCTAGACCAATGTCAGGAGCATCTCTTCACCATTCAATACTATGCACCATAAGTTTTATACTGGACAAAATCCATAGCATAGTTCCTCTTACTCTCAAACCTTTTAACTGGACAACATGGTTCGCCGGTATAATAATTTCACTTATG
This sequence comes from Fraxinus anomala, assembly GCA_903798345.1. Lineage (NCBI taxonomy): Eukaryota > Viridiplantae > Streptophyta > Magnoliopsida > Lamiales > Oleaceae > Fraxinus > Fraxinus anomala. Next base: position 38,941 of record CAIGRN010009905.1, on the reverse strand, counting down.
CACGTCATGATCCAAGTTGAGCTAATGAAAGAAACATCTTAGGAACCACTTGTACTGTATTCTTGTACACTGCAGTTTTATAATTTCTTGATAATCGGATTATTTGATTACTGCTGAAAGTGAAAAACAGGACATAACAATTGGCAATGGAAGGATGATAATATTGAAGAGAAGTAACATTTGGATCTCAGAAAACAACACTTAAAATAAGAAAACAACAATTTCTCATGCCAATTAGCAGTATAAGTTAATTGCCTTCTTCTACTCCCTGTCCCTTCCCCAAAAAAGGCCACATGAATATGTAGGACAATTCATAAAGATTTGTCATTGAAATTGATCAAGCTATTACCTTGAAATGCTCATATGCTATATCAAGACGACATGCACCTACCACACCACTGGGTATATTCAGCTGTTTTACATAAGAAACTGGAAATATAACGAGTTAGATTGTCGGCTCTAACAAAACTGGTTGATGAAGTTTGAATGAATAACAAAATTCACCTAGAAAGGAGAAAAGGGAAGTCGAGGGTGATTATAACAACAAATTATAAGAATCAGAGGCCGTAAACATCGTGATATTATGTAGTAAAAAGCAACATGCATACGTGGACAGTTATGTCAATCAATTAAGATCCATTGCTTGTAACAATCAACAGAAATGACTGATGATAGATAACAGCCATAAATAGTTCGAAATACTTTGAAATTATTTACAAAAGTTACCGTTTACAACGGGAGGCTTCAGATTATAAATTATGAAATCCTAGAAAATTATTATACGATTATCATCCATGTTTAAATAAATTATGGGAATCTTAGTGGAGATATTATTTAATTTAGCCCCTGTTTGAGCTCCATTTTTTCAAAAATATATTTTTTCAAAACTTATTTTCAACTACATATTATCTCATAAAATAATATTAAACGTAAAACCAAAAGTTTTCCCTATTTTTTAGTTACAAATTCTCCAAAAAGTAAATATTTCAAAACGCATTTTTCCCAAAATCACTTTAATGGAGCCAAAACAGGGGCTTAAATTCCAATTCTAATGCTTATTTTAGGAAACATAATTAGGTTTGATAGATTTTGTAAGATGTTTCTTACTTAGAATACAATGTTTGAAACCTTATATAAAAGTGGCTTATGCATTGTAATAAATACAACTTTGAGAATGAAATAAAGATACATCCTCTCTCTTAAATTCTGCTTCCGTCTAATTCTTCTTCCCTTTCTATCTCCCCCCGTCTTCTCTTTTCCCTTCCTTTCTCTTCTTTTCTCTCCCTTTCCCCTCCTCTTATAATTGTTTGATTGCTTCCTACGTCAATTTGGTATCAGAGAAAGTCGTTTTTCTTTGTCCAAACAAATTTTATGTTCAAATTCAAAAATTAAACACCCCCATCCATTTTCACCTTCAATCACCCAAAAATTCCCCGAAACCACAACAACAATTGAAAAGAAGAAATCACGAGAAATAATTTGTTTCTACTTCTTTTGCTGCTTGTTAATAGCTAGTTCAAAAAGAATTTAAAAACACTGTTCATGGTACTGTTCATCTGGGAATTTTTTTATTTTTTCTTTTTCCTTGCTATAGTCGGAACCATCTACCGATTAAGCAAAATTTTGAATTAAATTAGTTCTTTCATTATTGTTCTTAGTTTTTTTTTAAGAAAAATTTGACTATTATTTGTAAGAGCGTGATCTAGTTTGTTCATATTAATTGAATCAGCTGCTCAAGAGAATTCAATTGAGTCAGCTTGAAGATGAATGCTTGGACAACATTTGGATCTTCTAAGTCTCGTGAGGTAACAATTTCTTTTACATAGGTAACATGCTTTTATTTTGTGTTTTGGCTTGTCAATTATAAAAAAATTTAAAATAAAAAAATATCATATAACACCATGAACTCATATAACAACTCTTACAATTACACCATGTCCCCTAGGTTGTTACTACGATGTGTGTCTTCCCTTTATCAATACAATTCTTTCCAATCTAGGAACTAAGTAGAAAACATTCATTATCTTCTAGGTGAGCTAACTTCCAACTATGGGATTCTAATAGTCTAGTTAGTCCCGAGTCATTTCTTGACTGACATGATAATTTTGAAAAGTTCTTTGACTTTCACAGATTGATTGACTCTCGTCGTATTTGTCATGCTAATATATCATTGTCGAATGTGCTAGGTGTTATTGAAAGTCATTTTTGCATAACATTGATTGCCTAGTTCAACACCCGGTCACTTTGTTGGATGAGATGAAACGAATATTAAATAATAAATACACCCATGTGTATTATCGAATCCAATTGCTAAATTAATTTTTTTTACACTTTAGATTGGGTACATCCACTGTTAGCGAATATTGACCCACTTCGTAGAGCTATTACACAGTAGCGATATTATGGAGCTTCCCATGTCACAACGACTAGGTTTCTCAATGGTTTGAATCTTAAAATCACGTCACGGAAATTTGCTTCTCAATCTTTAGATGAAGGTTACTGATGGGCCAATCTATGATACATATCCTTTCGTCTTTGTCAAGCATGTCATATGCTAAGTCTCCCACCCTAGTTCCCAACAATTACTTCCCAAATCTGGTTATGTTATTCCTAATCATAAGGAAGAACAAGAGATTTTTATTGTTGAACCTATTAAGTATTCTGATAGCAAGCAAGAGAGTTTAGACATAATTGACCATGACATGTGAGAATTTATAGAGTAGCCACCAAAACATATAAAGAAAAAGTTTTTTGATCATGCACTTGAAATCATCATACTTAAATAAAGGTTTTGTTTCCAATATAACAGAATTGTTTTCTTATCGGGACACATTCAAGCCACCGTTATTGTAATCATTTATTTTTGTCGGCTAGTCTACCATGATAGTGCATCGTGCTCCTCACATGGATTTGGTGGTAGTTTTGTGGATGAGTTACATAGGTTGTTGCTTTTTGGTGTTCCTTATAGCTACTTGGTCAAAAGGAAATATCATCCCCTTGGTCAAATCATCTTATTTGGATTGATTTACAAATTCAATTGACTGCATATGTTGTTTCGTCATTTGATAAGGAAGAAAGATCGCCTCATTAGCTTAGAAGTTGCAGTCTATCTCGTCGAAGTCGAGTTCTCTCATCTAGAGAGAAATGATGGGAATCTTAGAAGATTATTGTATGATTATTTTTCATATTTAGATAAATGATGGGAATCTTTGTATAGAGATTATTTAATTTAGTTTCTAATTTAATTCTTATTTTAGGAAACATAATTAGGTTTGATTATATGGTTTCATTAGATGTTTCCTACTTAGAATAGGATCTTTGTAACCTTATATAAAAAGGGCTTATGCATTGTAATAAACATAACATTGAAAATAAAATAAAGATACTTCCTCTCTCTTAAATTCTGCTTCCATCTAATTCTTCTTCCCTTGATATCTCCCCTCTTCTTCTCCTTCCCCCTCCTTTCTCTTCTTCCCTCCCCTTTCCCTTCTCCTATAATTGATTGAATGCATCCTACATCAATAAAGCATCAAACTGGGGAAGAAAAAATGTTCTGGGAAAACAAAATAAATAGAAGCGTGAGGAATATTTTGTTTACCTGCATCACCCAGATCCATGAAGAATCGGAAAACGGGCCCCTTTTTTCTATCGCTCTTAGTGACTGCTGCATATATCTTCTTTAGCCACTCTGGTGTTCTACCAATTATGAAAAACACACAAAAGTGCAGAAAAAATTATCTCAAGGAATATTAGATAGAACCAGTTGTAGACATAATAGAAAATGGGAAGGAAAAAAAAATTAAGCAGGTGCAGAAACCCAATAACAAATGAAAAATTCATTAACAAAGTTGTCCAGTTAAAAAAAGGTTTTAAGCATCCATCTTGGGAAAATAATATCAAAATAGAGTCAATAACGTCCTAACAGTGCAGTGACCGGTTTACTGGCAAAGACAGAATGTAGGATCCAATTATAAAACCACTTAATTTTGAGGAAACAATAAAAAATAACAGAATCTCAACTCCTATGCAACAAGAAGTTAACCTTTTATACTTCGTATATGAGGTCCAAAATATTTTTTCGCACTTTACATGATCCACCACTACATCTCCACTTCACTTGATCAAGCGCTACATCAAACAAGGTACATCATGTATATTAAGTTAACGTAAAGAGTTATGTACTAAAAGTCTAAAAGATCCAACAAAAATCAATCTTCTGCAATTAATTCAAACATGTAAGATTTTGGCCTAGCTCTCTTTCTTCAACAGCTCTACTAGGATTGCGTCTTTTGTGAACTGGACTTTCTTTAGATTTGCAAAATACACGTCTCAAATCATCCTTCGGTCCTTCCTTTATCTTATTAATTGACTTCAGACAACTTGGGATTTGATTATATTGGAGTTTTTTATAGATGTTGTGACGGACCAAATGAAGTCTCAAAAAATTATTCATATAACCAACCTCAAATTTTATCCTTTAGTTTATCCTTAAAAGCTCTACTTGGCTTATATTTTCCAACTATGTAATGAGCTTAAATTGTTGCTATGAGAAGTATATAACATTAAAGTTTTACTAGTATTTAGATAACTCTAACAAATCTTCAAAAAATATAGCGGACTTGCAGGCAACTCAATGATATGAAACAAAGAAAACTTGCATAACGACACAAAAATATAGGCAAACAAGTTCATATTCACATAAAAGGGATCATTTTTGCCTGTCAAATTTTGATACCTTTTGGAGAGGAATGGGATATCGATATGGGTAGAAACAGACATTAACCCGGTGCCAGAAAGGTCACACATGCTAAAAACCTGGCCTACAAAAGCCGGCCCTCTACTTTTTCTGGTCGAGATTCTCACCGTGCAAGGGAAACCCGAAACCGAATCGGGAGCATGAATTTTCTTCGTGGAAGATGCGGAGGAGTTTGGTTGGGGTGTTCCTGATTGGTTTGAGGAAGGCGATTCAAACCGAGTTGATTCGAATGATAAAGGAAATGAGAGGGAAAACTCGGGAAGGAGAAGAGGAAGGTGGATTTTTGAGGAGGGAATTGGTGGTTTTGAGGCAAGGTTGGCGGAGTGTAGGAAGCATGTGAGGTGGTGGCGGCGACGGCGTTCGGCGGCGGAGGCCATGGAGCATAATCCTAATTTTGCAGTTTGTTGTGGGACCTATAACCGGGAGTCACCGGGAGCATAATTTTGAACTATCTACTTGTTGCGCCTTCAAACTTTATCAATGTGACAATTTGCACCTCCGAGTTAGGAATTTAAAAAAGAGTCCCAAAATTTACACATTATGCCCAATAATGAACCATTATGACGGTTTAATGTTTATTTATCTAAACTCTCTTTTAATTAGTGTTATGGGATTTTTATTTTTTATTTTATTTTTGGGAAAACAAGGATTTTCTTGTATCAATACAATATACGTTATACGTGTCATGAAACTAGACACAGTTAGTACAAACACATTTTGAATGTTGCTGGAATTTTGAAAAATACAACGGAGGACAAACAACAAAATTGCCAATAAATGTAATGTTCAACCATAATAAGGGCATGTTGGTATAACATTTGAAAAGCTTAAATGAGTTTTTGAAATTCAAATTTATTTTTGGACTGTTTGATTAATTTTAGAATTGTGTTTCTTCTAGTTAGAAGAATTTTAAACGGAGCTGATTCGGTGACTTTCGCTAAAATCTCTTCTAGAAGAGGGAAATATCTTTTAAAAATTATATTACAAACACTAATTAATGTAGTTTTCTCCGGAAACTATTTTACAAAAGTAGAAGTATAAAAGAATCCTCAGCAAACGGGCCCTAAATACTATGAGCTCATGTTCAGTGAAGATTAAAATCAGATTTTTAATAAATTTTGACAAAAGTTGATAAAACACATGTTTGATATCCTATATTTCAAGTTTTTCTTTTTACATACTCATTTTTAATCACACAATAAAATATTTTACACGTAAATTTAATATTTTTCCTTACTTTTTAATTACACATTCTTCAAAAATTCATTATTTAAAACTTTATTTTAGTAGATAATGGCCATCAAACAAGGCCGAAATGTGTGATTGAAAAATTATGAGTCTCATAAAATATAAGAAAAATTACAACAGGGGTCTCTAACTTTTTTAATTTTATAGATTTTACCATAACTTTCATTTTGTGCCAGCGAAGGTCCTAACATTTCGTAAATATGCAGTTGCGATCTATTTGGATGGAAACCGTCAAATACATTGTTCATTGACCGAGAAAAGTTGAGTTTGACCAATTTTGACCAAAATAAAAGGTGTAAAATCGTAAGTTTAGATTTCCTATTATAAAAAATTAAAATATTTCAAAAAAAAAAAAAAAAACAAACTGAAGCAAAACTTCATCCCCTTCCTCATAATCAAAATGAAACCAAGAAACACCCACCTCCTACCAACGACCAGTCAGCTATTACCTCACCTTTCATCGTCGTCGCCATTGTCGTTGTTGTTGCCACCGCCACCACCACTTCTTGAGATAAAATTGAAGACAAATCGAAGAGCGAAAGAAACATAAATTCCAAATTTTGATTTTGACTTTTTCGGAACGTGTTTTAACTAATATTCACTTCTTTCAGACGAAGAAATCAATTATAAGTTTCGATTCTGGTGTATATTGCGTAGGACGAGGTAGCAACAAGAAGTGGGTAGATTTTCTACAACTCATAAGGGAAGATGATTTTGGATGCTTGAACAACTTTATTTACAATTTTGCCCCTCTATCGCCAGCGCCTGAAGACAGTTCATTGTCGTCCTCTTCTTCCTTGCTAGTCGCTAAAACAATCAGAGCTTCATCGACGTATTAGGATTCGTCACTTTCTTCGGCTTATGGACTGTCACTGGTCGCGCTTAATTGGAGGTAGTTTTTTTGGGGAATTGAGATTGAATCATTTTCCCCTTATGGTTAGCAGAGGCGGTTTGTGGTGACGGGATGAGTGGCGTGGGTTTGATTTTTGGGGGTGGGGTAGAGAAGAAGACGGCGTGCTACTGCTCCTCCATTTCTTTTTTTTTTTTAGTTTTTATTTTATTAATTCAAATTTGTGTGCATATGGACCGAATTGTCCCTATTTAAAATAGTCAAAAACTAACTGTGTCTTAGACGGTTTCCGTCCAAATAGACCCCAGCAGCATATATATGAAAGGTTATAGACTTTCGCTGACACAAAATGAAGGGTATGATAAAATCTACAAAATGAAGATTATGGTAAAATCTAAAATATATTATTAAAATTAATTGATAACTTTTAGTAAAATTAAAATATAATTTCTACCAAACGGCTTAACTTTGTTACGTGTCTCGTTCCAAAACAAATCTAAGAAAATCATGAGAAATACGAGACTTACATAAACTAGTTATCGTTGTTCAAGGCAAGTCCAGCAGAATAATAATCGCAATAATTAGAAGTTGGTGATGGTTTTGAAAATACTTATATTCCATACCCGTGTTTTAAAATTGTATTTTATATATATTCGATTTTGTATTCTCTAGGAAGAAGTTATTATCATTATTTTAAATTAAAATTGTTTGTCGATCATTTATTTAATTAATTAAAAGATTACATGTTCTTTATTTTTAAATTTAGTTGGCATGTAAATATCAAGCATTGAATAATTAACCTAATGTTTTTAATTGAGATTTTAATGATTTTTAAAATATTATAAATTTTGGTAAATTTTTTGAATTGGAATAAATTTTCACATAATTCATAAGAATCTCATTAAAAATAATTAAATTTTAAATGAGTTCGTTAGGTGAAATTAAAATTCATCCAAATATTTTGAAATCATTATGGAGAATACCTAGATTTAAAAGGATTTCATTAATATCCATTAAAATCTAAGTTAGATTTTTAACAATTTTTTATTAAAATTTCAATTTGAGGACATTTAAATTCAAAAGGATGTTCAAATTTCATTAAAATTTCAGTTGAGGATATCTCAAATATTTTAGATTAAAAACTCAATAACTTAACCCTTGTTTGACAATAATTAAAAAAGTTTTTTTTTTTCCCGAAAAAATGAATTTTGAATTAATGATTTTTTTTTTGGAGAAATTGTGGTCAAAATAGGAAAAACAAATTGAATATACGCGCAAAATATTTTATTGTAAAAAATGTATAGTTGCAAATAAATTTAAAAGAAATAAAAGTTTTGTTTTCATGATTATCAAACGAGGGCTTAATTTAGCATCTGTTTGACAACCATTATTTTGAGAAAATAAAGTTTTGAATAGTAATTTTTTCGAAAATATGTGGTTAAAAAGTAAAAAAATATTTTGAGTTTATGTGCAAAATATTTTATTGTGTAATTGAAAATGGGCATGAAGATTAAAAAGTTTTGAAATAATAATTGTCAAAAATGTAGATAAATTTCGTATAAAGAATAGTAGATTCGTTGGATAATATTTCTACTTTTACTTTTTACTTTTGTAAAAGAGTTTTCTGAGTTATTTGATAAATTAGAATTTTTTTACTTTGAAATGTCAAAATTAAGCTCTTGTTTGTCCAACATTTTCAAAAAATCTTTTTATCTAAAATTCATTTTCAACCGTACATTCTTACTATTAATGCCTTGTTTGATTTTTATTTTCCAAAAATACGTTTTTCTCTCTTCTTTTTAGTTACACATTTTTCATTAAAATAATATTACACGTAAACCAAAAAAATTTCCTTCTTTTTTAATCATACATTCTTCATTAAAATAATATTACACGTAAACTAAAAAAAATTCTTTCTTTTTTATTTATACATTCTTCATCAATCTACTGTTCCAAAATATTTTTTTCAAAATGAATGGGGCTCAAACACTCCCAAAATATTTTGCATGTAAATTTAAAAAAAAAAAAATCTACTTGATAACCATATATTCTCCAAAAAGTTATTATTCTAAATTTATTTTCCCATAAAAAAAAGGGCATCAAAATGAAGCTAAATACCAAAGTATCGGTTTGTTAGTATAAAATATCTCTACGTATGGAGTTTATTGTGTAAAACTCTCAATGATACTTTTTTTTTTTTTTTCATCCCTATTTACACCTTTCATTGTGGAAATAATCATTTTTCATCCAACTTCTACATACAAATTTATGAAATGATGAATATATCATTCTATTTAAATAAAATAAAAATAAAAAATTAATTACAATCATACTTTATGATTTAAAAAAAAAAAAAATAAATCTCAAATAAATTATTAAAAAAACAAAAACAAGGAAAAAAATTAAAACGAGAATCATAATCTTCGTCCTCATCCCCCTCCCCCAACACCATCCTTACCCCCAAATGGCAAACCAAAACAAAAATCATCGTCACCTACCACCACCACCCAACAACAGTCATCGCCACTACCGCCTGTTGGAATCTTGTTATTGTTGTTCAAAATCACAAATGGGAGATTATGGATGAAAGATTTGAGAAGATGAAAGAAAACCATGGTTGGTGCCTTCAAAATTGTCTATACGACCGCATAGACTATCAAGGCATGCGGTCGCATAGACCCATCCAGGAAATATATGGGCGATCATGGTTATAACTATGCAACCGCATAGTTATAGCCTATGCGGTTGCATAGTTGAGAATTTTGACCGTTGGATTCAAAATTCTGGTGGTTTTCTTGTGAATCGATACATCTTTTCACCATAGTTCGGGACCATAAAGTTAATTATCATTCCAAAAATAATTTACTTTAGGAATCATCTCTTTTTCATCCCAAAATTCTTGCCAAATATTGTTCTTCACATAGTCAAATTATACTATTTCACTTGTTCTATTTTTGAAAAATCACTTAAATTTTTGGTGTTCTTCATTTCTAGGCTTGAAATCCTACAAACTATTTACAATTTAATCCTAAAAAGCTTTGGTGGAGGAGGCAAATATTGTTTGAGGACAAAAATTTTTTACATCATGATCAAGTCTTATTTTCATTTCCTTATTTACCTTCTTTTCTTTTTGTTTCCTTTGCTATATTCTCCATATTTTTCCAACATTCTCAAACGATATTTCATATTTTCTACGATAGAAACTGAGTCAACACTTGCTACTAATAAGATGATGAATCAATACTTGGTACGCTTAGATAGATTCGACGGTGCAAACTTCACTAGGTGGCAAGACAAACTGAAATTCCTCCTTACGGCATTAAAGACTTTTTATGTTCTTGATCCAAAGTTAGAGCCTATTCCCGATGAAAACAAAGAAGATGCTGATGAAATTCGTGCTGAAAGAAACAACCGGGAAGATGATGAATTGATATGTCGTGGCCACATTCTAAATGCCCTATCGGATCGCTCATTTGACATCTATACTAACACCACTTCGGCAAAAGAAATTTGGAACGTATTTGAGAGTAAATATAAGGTCGAAGAAGAAGGTAAGAAGAAATTCATAATTTCTAAATATTTTGATTTTAAATTTTTGGATAACATTCAATTGTTGTCTCAAGTACATGAGTTGCAAGTTATAGTCAACAAACTGAAAGCAGTGAAGATCGAATTTCTCGAAACTTTTCAAGTTGGAGCAATTATTGCTAAACTCCCTGGGTCTTGGAAATGTTATAGGAAGAAGATTCTTAACTCCGAAGACTTCGCTTTGGAGCAAATACAAAAACACATGCGCATAAAGGAATAATCAAAAGCAAGAGATAAGACCTGAAAGCTCTTATGATGGCTCTTCAAAAGTCAATGCCGTGAATAATGTTGACAATCCCAAACAAATATAAGAAGAAGGGAAAACCTCTTGGTTCTAAAAAAGAATCAAGGGAAGTTCAAAAATAAGTTCAAGGGACCTTGCTACGTTTGTGGAAAGCCGGGACACTATGTTAGAGATTGCAGGTATAAAAGAAATAACCAAAGAGGAAAGGACAAGTGAATGCCATTGATGAAAGTATTGCTACGGTGAACGAAATCAATGCAATGCAAGAAAAATTTTCGAGATGGTGGTATGACACATGCGCAATCATCCATATTTGCTATGATAAGTCACTATTTAAAACTTATCATGAAATTTAGGATGGTCAAGAAATTCAAATCGGAAATGAAGGAAGGTCAAAAGTTATTGGCAAAGACAACGTGAAATCATTTTCATTTCGGAAAAGATGATAATTTGACTAATGCCTTTCATGTACCTGAAATGAATATGAACATAGCAAATGAACTTTTGTTGGGAAAACCTGGAATAAAAATTGTTTTTGAATCCAGGAAACTTATACTAACCCATAACGGGTATTTTGTTGGAAAATGCTATTCTACTAATTGAATGGTCAAATTATGTACTATTGAAGATAATTGTAATAAAAATAAGTCATTTGCTTATGTTGTTGATTCTTTTAATTTATGTCATGGTAGATTAGCACATATAGGAATTAGTATCATAAAAAGATACTAATTTACACCATACTTACAATGTGATATTAATAACTTAGGAAAATGTGAAACTTGTATTAAATCTAAAATTATTAAAAAACAATTTCATAGTGTAGTAAGATCAATATGCTTACTTGAAATTATTTATTCTGATATATGTGAGTTGAATGGCATCCTTACTAGAGGTGGAGATAAATATTTTATTACATTTATTAATGATTGCTATAGATATACATATGTGTAGTTATTAAAACATAAGGATGAAGCTTTTAATGCCTTTAAGACTTATAAAATTGAGGTTGGAAATCAATTAGGAATGAAAATCAAAACCTTAAGAAGTGATAGATGTGAAGAATATTTTTCAAATGAATTCAATTCATTTAGTGAACAAAATGGCATAATACATCAATGTTCAGCACATCGAACACCTGAACAAAACGGTTTAGCTGAAAGGAAGAATGGGACATTCTTAGAAATGATAAATGCTATGTTACTGAATTCTGGATTACCATATAACTTATGGGGTGAAGCCTTACTTAGTGCTTGTCATATAGTAAATATGATTCATTTGAAAAAAAATAAGGTTTCTTCATATGAAATTTGGAAATGTAGAAAACCTAATGTCAATTATTTTAAAGTATGGGGGGTGTCTTGCTTATCATAAGAATATGGATCCTAAGAGAACTAAATTAGGTCCTAGAGGTATTAAGTGTGCCTTTGTGGTATATTCTTCAAATAGCAAGGCCTATAGGTTATTAAACCTAGAAACGAATGTTATAATAGAATCAATGGATGTGGAGTTCTTTGAGAATATATTGGCAACAAGAAATTCTCAAAATGAAACTTATGTAGACATTCCAACTTCTAGAAAATTACAAGGAAATACATCTATAAGAGATGTTGAAAGTGAACTTTGAAGAAGTAAGAGAGTTAGAAAATAAAAAAGTTTAGGATCGAATGAATTGGATTCCCAACTTATTTCATTCTATCTAGTAGAGGGAGATATGAAGGATGTTGCAAGAACAATTCCTTTTGTTCTTCAAGTTGAAAGTGATCCTAAAACCTAAAAGGAAGCTAAGTCTTCTAGAGATTGCATATTTTGGAAAGAAACAATAAATAATGAGATGGATTCTATTATTTCAAACAACACTTGGGAAATAGTTGACTTACCAAAGGGTTTTAAATCCATTGGTTATAAATAAGTGTTTAGAAGGAAATATAACTCTGTTGGAACACTCAACACCTATAAAGCTAAATTAGTAGCTAAAGGGTATCGTCAAAAAGAAGGAATAGATTACTTTGACACATATGCACATGTGGCCAGAATAACCTCAAAAAGGATTTTGTTTGCACTAACATCTATATATGATTTACATTTTCATCAAATGGATGTCAAAACGACATTCTTGAACGGAGATTTCGAGAGGAGGTCTATATGAAACAATCATAATGGTTCGTTCTACCAGCAAATGAACATAAGATGTGCAAACTAATCAAATCCTTATATGGATTAAAACAAGTCCCTAAAAAGTAGCATGATAAATTTGACTTCAAAGTAATGTCAAATGGTTTTAATCACAATTCGGTAGACAAATGTCTATATACTAAAGTTAATGATAATATAATCACTATAATATGTCTATATGTTGATGATATGTTGATCATTAGCAATAATATAGATGGTATCAAAGAAGCGAAGATATTTATATCCTCCATGTTCAAAATGAAAGATCTTGGACAAGTTGATATTATCCTTGGTATCAAAATTAAATTAAAGCATGGTGGGGGTTTTACATTAAGCTAATCACATTATTTTAAGAATATAATAAATAAGTTCAAACATTTGAACATTAAAGAAGTTAATACCCCGTTTGATCCAAGTATCAAATTGATAAAGAACGATGGACGAGCAGTAGCTCAAATAGAATATGCAAATACAATTGGAAGTCTTATGTACGCAGCACAATGTATTAGACATGATGTAGCATTTGTCGTGAGTAAACTAAGCAGGTTTACTAGCAATCCAAGTTCCGAACATTAGAAGGACATTGGTAGGGTTCTTGGTTATTTGAATAAAATCAAAAACATTGGGCTACAATATATAAGGTTCCCTAAAATCTTGGAAGGATATACTGACGCAAGTTGGATATCAAATACACGTGAAAATAAGTCCACTTCAGGTTGGATATTTACTCTTGGAGGAGATGTAGTTTCTTGTAAGTCTAAGAAATAAACTTGCATTACTCACTTAACAATGGAGTTGGAGTTTGCAGCATTGGCTGAAACTGGAAAAGAGACTGAGTGGCTAAGAGATTCGTTATATGAAATACCTTTCGATATAAATGATATTTCTTCAATACCTATCTTGTACTCGAGCCTATAGGGAAGTATATAATGGAAAGTCTAGACACATGAGTCTAAGACACGAGTATGTAAGAAAATTAATCAAGTATGAAATAATTTCTCTTACATTTGTGAAGTCTAGTGAGAACTTAGCGGATCCATTTCTAAACCTCTTACGAGAGAGTTAGTGAGATCGACATCAAGTAGGATGGTGTTGAAACTCCTTAAATAAATCTACCAATGATAGCAACCCTACCAAAATATACTAAATAAGTATATTTAGATTCAATGGGTAATAACAAATCATTCGATAATTCAACACTATTAAATTTATTAAACCATATCGTTGATAAATAGTGTTGGTTGTTACTATTTGAGGGATGAGTTATAATTAAAATTCTTAATAAAGTTCAGTACGAAGTACAAGTATCTCTTAAAGTAACAAAGATATTTAATTCTTATGCAAAGTGTTGATATTTGATTAAGTGATTAGAGTTGATTTTGAACAAGTGGAGGATTGTTGGAATCTTGTTATTTTTGTTCAAAATCAAAAATGGGATATTCTGGATGAAAGATTTGAGAAGATGAAAGAAAACTACAGTTGGTGCCTTTAAAATGGTCTATGCAACCGCATAGACTTTCAAGGCATGCGATTGCATAGACTCATTCAGGGAATATATGGGCGATCATGGTTATAACTAGGCGACCACATAGTTATAGCCTATGCGGTCACATAGTAGATAATTTTGACTGTTGGATTCAAAATTATGGTGATTTTCTTGTGAGTTGATATACATTTTCACCATAGTATGAAATCATTTCATGTAGGGGTAATTGAGTACTATAAATATAAAGTTAATTATCATTCCAAAAATAATTTTCTTGAGGAATCATCTCTTTTTCATCCCAAAATTCTGGTCAAATTTTGTTATTCACATAATCAAATTATACAATTTCACTTGTTCTATTTTTTGAAGAATCACTTAAGCTTTTGGTATTATTTATTTTTAGGTTTGAAATCTTACAAACTATTTACAATTTAATCTTAAAAAGCTTTGGTGGAAGAGACAAATATCGTTTGAAGACAACGATTCTTACATCGTGATCAAGTATTGTTTCCATTTCCTTATTCAACTTCTTTTCTTTTTGTTTCCATTGCTATATTCTCCATATTTTTCCAACACCGCCCCCCACTACCATCCCTTACCTTCTCTCCCAATTTTCCCAACAATCTCGCTTCTCTCTTCGCCATAAAGAATAGCAGACGTCGACCTAGAAACACCTTGGGATGAAGTTGTTCAGATCCAGGAATTGGGAGCAGCATATAATAACAGGTGTTTAGATTCTAATAAAACTCCTTGATAATGAAACTAATAAATAGATTCTGGAATGTCGATTTCTTCCTTACCCTTTCTCTGTCTAGTCATGTGAATGCAGTATCCTTGCAGCGGTGTCTAAGATTCCAAAACATAGCAAACCCACCCATAAACCAAGCCTCAACCTCTCATTCAACTATCAAAAACCCATCAAGATACAATGTCCCAAAATCCAGAATTTTGCACATTCATGATCTCCCGCTCAACAACCAATCAAAAAATCCAAATCCTGGTTCAGGATCTGAATGTAAATTTATATCGGTATGTCAACAATAAATTTCAGAAAGTCTGAAAGTAATTACAAAAAATTGATTAAGTAGGAGAATTAGTGGAACTTGAGGCATGATATTATGACTACCGATAAATAATCTCATTAGTGGGAAGCATATGTTGTTTTTTCATTTTTTTTTTTTTATTTGGGAGTTTGAGGTGGGGTGGAGAATCTGAGGTTCTAAATACAAATGGGCAATTCTTCATAAATCAGATTTGCATGGAGGTCATTGACAACAATCGAGCTGGAAATTGAAGTGTGTACAATTTATCTATGAGGCTATGTTTGTAATCTATTTCTATAAGTGATTGGAACTTATGTAACTAAAAATAAGTGTGTGTGTTTTGTAAGTTGGAGTCTGTGATTTCATATTCACTTCCTGACTTATCTCCATTTCTCCCTCATATATAAGAGATGAATGAGAGACTTAAAGGTACAGTAAAATTAGGTTCAGGGTCGACGGCCGCCATTTTTGATAGTGGAGAGAGAAGCAGGATTGTTGGAAAAATTGGGAGAGAAGGTAAGGGATTGTTTCTGGGTTTTGCCATTTGTAGTGGTGGTGGTAGTGGCGGTTTGCGGTGGGATGGTTGTTGGGTGTTGGTGGTAGGTGTGGGTGATCTTTGCTTTGGTTTCCGTTATGGGTAAGGATGGGAGTTGATGGAGGGATGAGAAAGAAGATGATGATTTTTTAAAAAAAAAAATTTCTTTTTTTTTTAATTTTACAATAATTTATTTGTACTTTTGACAGTATGATTACAATTAATTCTTTAATTTTTTTCTTTTTATTTTATTTAAATAGGAAGGTATTATTGAGAGTATGATTACAATTAATTCTTTAATTTTTTTCTTTTTATTTTATTTAAACAGGAAGGTATTATCACATCCCATTTATATAGATTACCATACAATCAAATTTATAGAAATAAAAATTTGACAACTCGACATAGGCGTACAATTGCATATTATATATTTTTTTTTCAAAGATAAAATGAAATAAACTCTTTCATAATAAGATCCCTGTATATTCTCACATAATCACTTATGATGTTCATATAGCATATTAAAACAAAATATTATATAACAAAATTTCAACATATTTACATTGAGATTACATAAGTATCCACTATACCATTTCAAAAGTTATACATATACAATACAGGACCCCAAAAATATAATACAATAAATTGTAAGGTCAAAACAACAGCCCACAACATAATTCTACAGGTCGTCATCCATGTACATCGAACTTCGGAATCGTATAAGAGTTTTCATTGCTAGCCATGTCCTCTATAAAGTTCCATGCTCACCTACAATACAAGAACTTTATAAGCTAATCACCAATAAGTAAAAATCAAGCATGCTATGAGTACAGGTAATATGAGTATATGCCACCATGTCATTTCTTTAAAATATTATGCTAAAATGTATCATATTCAAATATTCGTCAAAGTTAACTTGAAATAGTTTCATTTGAAATATTCTCCTTTCATTGGGCCCTTGACCTACCTATTATACACTGATAAAGCTCTATGCAATATAGATACCAATAATCTGGTCAATATGATATCAATGAATCAAGTGGATCATCCTCCTACGACCACTAGAAGTATATCTCCTAATTGACAAGAATTATCCTATCCGTGGTGTCAATAATCATAATATCACACATGCAAAGTTAAGTGGTCCACCTTCCCATGATCACCAAAGGCACATCCCCCATCTACCCTTGCGATCACCCCGAAAGTCTCACCCACGAAGCCAAAACATATCACGTAAGCATATCTCACATACCTCGGTGCCCTAGTAGTTGTCGATAAAAATATTTTATAATGTAAATTTGTTTTTCCAATCATTTCGTGCATACTAGATTTTTTTTAACAATCAACATATGTCTTGCATGCATGTGCAAATGCTAGTGAATGACATGTTCAATCATCGTAACCATCATATGATATGTCAAGATTTCCTTATCAACGTCATATAAATATTACACCAATACTCTATCGAGAATATTTCACGAATACTATGTTCTTACATCGTAGTTGTAAATGAATTTTTACTTACATTTTTGCCTTTGTGTGTAATCTTTATATGGGGTGTAGGTCAAGTCCCTTTTTCACCAAACGTCGGAAGACAATCTGTATTACCATCTAATATTAAACACATTCCTCAATTCAATAACCCTAACACACACAACCCGTTATTATGAACATTAATGCCAAAATAGTATAGATAATGTTATTACTTCAAGTTACCAATTGTACTCCAAAACAATCCCATAAATTCCATTATTTTCTAGTCTAGTTATGAATGTCAATGATATCTAATTATCTTTAACGACCTAACACTTATTAAAATTAAATTTCCAAGCATTAGAGATGATTAGCACATGTAAATGTTGAAACTATGCAAACTACCAAATTGAACAGAATCTATTTTTGAATTTTAGTTGCCGATATGTCCCGTTTCATCCATCTTTTCACACCATTAACCACATTCATTCATTCCCAAATTTTTACCATACTTGTATAACATATATATATATATATATATACATATATATATATATATATATATATATATATATATACACATATAAGTTCCCTTCAAAGTATTACTAAAAAACAAAGGTTAATTCCTCAAAATCCAACAACCATCAAATCTGTGTCCATGTTGAGTTCATTCAAGTTCTTGTAATCAATTACCCTTCTTTTTGGCAGCATAAAATCACCAACAACACCCCAACATGATATAAAGTAAGTCCACAGGTTCAAGAGGTTATAAAACCCTCAAATATAATAAAGACAGAACTCAAAATAGTGAACTAACTCAGCTGCCACAGAATTTCCAATTCCATCTTTTTGTTGTCCACTTCTCTTTTGTTATTTTGCATTATTTTTCAATTGGAATCAACTGGGGATAAGTTGAAAGAGTTAATCTTTTATTTAGGAGGTAAAGAAGAGGTCTTTAAGGGTTTGGAGTCATGATCAATGTTTAGGAGTGAAGAAAATGGCTACTAAAAAGACAAGTAGCCCAAGCATGAGGTGGTTTTGTAGTAAAAATCTGATTTTTACACTTGTAGGTCCAAATCTAGTGTTTTGACATATTTTAATGAGTGTAAAACCTAATTCAATTGCCATATGAACCTAAAATAATTTATGGAGTTAATTCCTTAACCGTTCATTTGATTCCTCATCCAATTGACACTCGATTCTCGACCGATTTTAACAATTTGTACATTAATATTTATAACGTCACATGAACATTATATTATTGTATTGAGATCATGTCACTTCATGCATCATGTCTCAAATATGTTAAAGACTTAATTAGGGTTTATGGTAGCCATAATTAACCTAAATTTCTACCATAACCCAATGTAAGATTCACCACTTAAGTCGGGGATTGAAGACTAGCACCATATAGAAATCTTAAAATATCAATGATCAAATACATCATAATAAGAAAAAATAATTTAGAACTATTGATATAAGTAGGGATGTCAATGTGGCTTATTGATTCGGACGGCCTGTGGCTCAGCTGCCCCATTTTGGAATGTCGGCTCGAGCCCGAGCCAGCCCGTGATGAGCCGAACCTAAAAAAAATTGTAATTTGTTAAAAAAAAAAAAAAAAAAACAATCACCTATAATTGCATACGGCTAAAGTTACAGCTGCCTGCAACCATACTGTTTATATTAAAAAATAAAAAATAAAAATCGAATTGACTCAGCTCGCTAAGACCCAAATCAAGTACGGGTCGAGCCTAAATTTTTAATCGAGCTTTTGCTCGACTCGACTCGGGTAGAAAAAAGTCAGAATCAATTTTACTCTAATCGAGCCCAAGTTTCGAAGTTTGGTTCGTGGCTTGACTGACTCGTTAATACCCTTAGATGCAAGTGCAATGACAATGTAAATAGTAAGTAATGCATGAATCATGTTGGCAAAATGTGTAAAGTGAAATTCAGAGTATTATAGTATGGTCGTCATTTTCATAATTTTTTATTAAGAAATTGAATTGAAATGATGATTTTCATACTAAAAAGTGTAAATAAGGGGAAAATGTAAAAAAAATATAAAGTAAAGATGTTTTGCACAAGAACGTTAAATGTAGGGACGTGCTAATAACCTATGGATTATTCTTAGACCACTTGATTTCATATTTGTAATAAATTACTTTCCATTGACAAAATCCGAGCTGAGATTTTTGTAATAAATTCATCCTTCCCAAAATTGAAGGCTAAATTGGGACAATAGCATAATGTGTAGGTTACAGTATACGAGGGGACCTATAAATCATCAAAACAGTGGAGAAATGCAAGCGCGATTTGTCTAGTCCCCTCACTATAGTTTTGGCGCCATCACACTGATTCCAGTAAAGATTAAATTTTTCAATTTGTCATCTGATTATTCTAGGTGATTGCGAATTAATTCATGTTTTATGTGTTAACTCAGATACTTGTTTGATGTTATTGAATTGTAAGTAGTGGTTAATGTTGATCGTCAATTTTGAAGTGGATTGTTTATGTTTTTGGTTGATTTTATTTGTGTTTTTTCACAACTTTATGGGTTTTACAGCGGGTTATGAACTCATGATTGTTGAGCAGATAATTTTCATTTTTATATTGTTGGGCTGGGAGGGAGGGTGTAAATTATGGATAATTTTGCGTACTTGTTATCTGTGTCATTATATTTGGAATTCTCAAGTTACTAATTTCTTGTTGTAATGGATTTTTGTATTTCTTTTATTTTTATGATACAATTAGGATTCTCCTTTGTAATTTTCCTTTTGTTTAGATTCTTTATATATATATATATATATATATATATATATATATATATATATTATATATATATATAATTTGTATCTTTTTTTCCTCATCAAAGAAATGACACCCTTTTTGCCCATATTTTAATAGATTTTAATTGATCGATCTGAAGTTCTGCTACTATGTTACTTTTGAACTTCTGTCAGGTTTTTTGTTTGACAGTTTGAATTTTGTTTCTGCTCTGAAAATCAAAGTGGGTTCTTCTGTTTGTTGTTTTTTATGTTTGTTTTAACTAGTTTTAGTTTCGCCTCTTGCTCCGTTGTTTGACTATTTGGAACTTATTTCTCCTCCTTTCTTTTACCAATTTTTTATGGGGGTGTTTTTCTTCTTCTGCAGATGATAAGTTTTTGTCCAGAATTTGATTTTTCCAATTTTATGTTAGATTGATTCATAGTAGTTATGGAATTAGTCTCATTTTGTACCACTTATTTAGATTTAGATTTAGGTACTTGTTCCTTGTAATTGATACTGCAAATCTTGTTAAAGAACTGCTTCTGTATTTTTAATGCTCTTGTTGTATCTGCATTTTGGTAGCTTAAGTTTCAAGCATTTTTTAATTCTGCCATCATTTTTCTGGCAAATTAGTTGTGTGTGAAAAAGGGCATTGTTGACATTGATCTGTATTGGAAAGATTGCTTCTTTATACTTGCATTTTAATGATAACTAATTGCAATATACAACTTTTCATGACATTCAGCTAATACAAGGTAACTTGGAAGCTGTGTATAATAAATGTTTATTTGACCATGAATTGATTTTGAACACGCCACCAGTCAAAAAAAAAAAAACTATTGACTTTGTATATTCCCTGAATAACTAAAATTAGCTTTCTTATGCTTGACAGTTGCTGTTTTTTGCATTAATTTGTTTACAGTATTGCTTCAGCATATATGCTACTGTTGAGTTACCCAATTGGGTTTACAATGAAACCTAGAAATAAATACAGAAGAGTGGAATTTGCAGTGCTAATTGGTTCTTGCTATTCCATTTCATTTGATTAATGCTTTCAAATTTCATTTACAGGCGTAGTTTTTGTCGGCAGCTTATAGATTAAGCATTCCCATGGCTGATTCCGAAGAAAATAATGCATTATTTCCAATTTTTATTTTATCAATGATTGCCTTGCCTTTAGTGCCTTATACAATTCTGAAGTTATTCCGTGCTGCCTCAAAGAAAACAAAATGCATCAACTGCGAGTGTTCTGATTGCTCCAGATCAGGGAAATACCGCAAATCAGTTTTCAAACGGGTCTGTTACCTTTTGCTCATTTAACACACTCTTTTATTTACTGTGTGGTATAGCTATATTACAATTTTAGTTCCAAATTTATTTTTGTAGATTATGAGTGTCTCAACATGTGGAAACTTGACTCTTGTGCTGCTATGGATTATCATGGCTATTCTTGTTTATTACATAAAGCACACGAATAGTGAGGTAAGCACTGACCAATTCTAATCATGTTAACATATGTAAACCAGTTTTTTCTGAACTTGCTCCAAAACATTCGGTCATGTTTGTCATGTAATCTATTAAGTACTTGTATTTTTCAATTATGGGACAATGAATTTGTTTGAGGGTAGTACTTTTTTTATTTTCTCAGATTCAAGTTTTTGAGCCGTTCAACATCCTTGGATTAGAACCTGGAGCTTCAGATTCCGAAATTAAGAAGGCATACAGGAGACTTTCTATACAATACCATCCTGATAAGAATCCAGACCCAGGTTCATCTAATTTTTGAGTTCTGATATGATATTTTAACTTCAAATGATGTAATATAGGAACCTTGTTCTGCCTGACAGTAAGTTGCCCTTAATTATGATTATTTTGGAATTTCAGCTGCTCATAAGTACTTTGTCGAGTCCATATCCAAAGCTTACCAGGCTCTGACAGATACAGTTTCCCGTGAGAATTATGAAAAGTATGGTCATCCTGATGGTAGACAGGTAAAATATCAGTAGAGAGAAAATGTTTTCTTCTACATCTTGATCAAAGTTGAATGAAAAGAAAAACCTGACATTATGATTTCTTGATGTAGGGGTTCCAAATGGGAATTGCTCTTCCACATTTTCTTCTTAATATTGATGGCGCCTCGGGTGGGGTATTGTTAATTTGGATTGTTGGGGTCTGTATACTGTTGCCACTTGTGGCAGCGGTTGTATATCTATCTAGATCTTCAAAATATACTGGAAATTATGTCAAGAATGATACACTGGGTGCCTATTTCCATTTAATGAAACCTTCCTTGGTCCCAAGGTATGCATTACTTGCTACATGTGTTATTATTGTCGTTTCTACCTAGCACTTACATTAATAGGATAATGCATGGTTTAAATGCAGATATATCCGATCATTTTTCACTTACTTATTAAATCTTAAAGTTATTGTCTCTTTCTAGTTATTCACTAACCAGAAAAACTTGGTGAATTTAAATTAGAGATATTTAGTTTCTTTTTTAAATTTTTTTTGTGTTTTATTAAAATAGTCATGTGCTAATAGAAACTGAAAAATAGTTTTCTTATTCTATGCTGACTATGGTCATGTTCCAATTTGAGTAGAGGTGAGGTTACAGTAATGTTAGCACTCTGTTCACATAGATCCGTATCATTGCAACATTGAAAAAAAATGACTTTTTGAGAACTTTTATGAGTTCCCCGTTTCTGATGAAACTTAATATTGTTGTAGTGATTTTGTTGGTCATACCACTGCATATATTTTATTGACATGTATTAAGCCATGATGCCTTTGATTGCAGCAAAGTTATGGAAGTCTTCATTAAGGCTGCTGAATTTGTAGAGATTCCTGTTAGAAGATCTGATGATGAACCCCTACAGAAACTCTTTATGGCAGTAAGAAGTGAGTTGAACTTGGACCTTAAAAACATAAAAAAGGAGCAGGCGAAGTTTTGGAAGCAGCACCCTGCACTTGTTAAGGTAAACTTAAGAGAGTGAACTGCATAGGTGGAGCTTTTGGTTCTGGCTGTTGCATTTAAAACCTGAATCCTTTACTTATTATGTGTCGTTCGAATCATACTCATCTCCTCTGTATTCCTCAGACAGAATTGTTGATCCAAGCGCATTTAACTCATGAAACAGCAAATTTATCCCTGGATTTGGAGCGTGACTGCAAGCGTGTGCTGGAACTTGCTCCTCGCCTTCTTGAAGAGCTAATTAAGGTATGTATTTTCAATATACGTATACATAGCCACGTGAATGCAAAAAGCTAAATCAATTTCTATATGGTAATGTTGTTTGTCTACACTTCTGAAGTTCATTCCTATACTGCTAGATAACTTGAGATAAAATTTGGGGACATACCCAGGTGTTATAGTTTGTGTATATATATTTAGCCATTAATAAAATGTCTCCTTTTTCTTCTTCTGATTCGTAGTCTAAGCCCATGGAGAACTGAAATTCTTTGGAAAGAAGAGTTGTCTTCTTATGGACATCCTAATTCTCTGATTCTAGGCCCATTTGGAAATAAAAGTTACCATCTTATAAATGTATTGATTTTCTATTGCATCCAACTCAGCCGATCTTAGTTGCAAATAATATTGGCTATACTCCCTTGGGTTTTTGCCCGAGTAATCATGTATGTCAACAGTCATCTTGACTGGTTTCTATATTTCAGTAAAGGTTTTGCCGTTTACTTTACATATCCTTTATTCTCAATGTTCATATAAAAATATTTAAGCACCTCTGACTTCTTGCCTTGTCAAAGAACGATATCAAAAATGGATAACAGAGAATTAAGGATGTGTTTGTCTCCCATTATTGAGAGAAAAATGGAGTAACGAATAGTATTTTTTTGGAGAATGTGTGGTTAAAATTTAAAGTAACTTTATTGGTTTGTGTGTAGAATATTTTATTGAGTGAATATATGGTGGAGAATTTTACTGTAGCAAACAATTTTTTAGATTAATGTTAGACAAAAAAGGGCTAAGTTACAAGAGGATGGGCAGATGGACAAATATTTCAGAATACCAATTGCTAAAATTTATTTTAGACCAAAATTTTGATTTCCGTATGCTAGCTAGCCTGTTTGAGAAAAGGTGAAAATTTGTGAAATATGAATACCTCTTGCCGTGATACTCGAGTTGTGAGGCATAGCATAATTTTTTACTTTTCAGAACATGAATCTACACATTATGTCAGTCTTCTCTATCATTTGATGTGCATTGAACCTGCCTCATACTTTGATGAATTCTTTGCTTACCATGATCAGATGGCACTTATTCCCCGTTCTAATAAGGGGCATGGCTGGTTTAGGCCTGTAATAGGAGTTGTTGAACTTTCACAAAGTATTGTTCAGGTATTGTTCAACGACATTTTGCAATTTATTTTTCATCTTCGGTAATAGAAAACTAAACTTATAATTCTTTATTGGGCAAAAGACTTGGCTCTTTAGTGGAAGAGATTTTTTCAAAAAAACCTTTTTTTTTTTTAAGTGATTTTTTTGGAGAATGTGGTTAAAAAGTAGGAAAATATTATGAGGAAACATGGAATATGTTTTTTTTTTTGGGAAAAAATTAATGTTGTTGCACCTAACGAGAATATTACCTAATATAATCCTAATATTTAATTAATCGAGAATGTTAATATACACATACAATGGACTGTGGTGCAGGCTGTTCCTCTCAGTGCAAGGAAGTCTGAGGGCATTGCTCCATTTTTTCAGCTTCCACATTTTAATGATGATATTGTTAAAAAGATAACGCGCAAGGTGAGATATCTTCTCTTCTTTTATGATAATTTTCTCCATGTTAGAGCTATATCAATTAGTTGTCTTAGCCGGAGAATTGGAAGTCTAGACGGAAAAATTAAGAAAAGGCCCGACTATGAGAAACCTGCAAGTTAGCTTAGGAAGTCTAGATAGTGATTTAAAAACAATTTGGAAATTCAGAGGATTGCCATATTACATCATCTGCAATGATTTGAAAAGCATACCTTGGTTTGACATTAGAGCAGATTTTGTGTATTTATATTTTTCTGGGAAAGAAGTAATGCCATCCTCAAATTTCATTTTCAAGAAAAAGGTGCAATGAAGCTGAGTTGAATCATTTATGTTTCTAAATTGTTGAATATTTTCAAGGACTTGTATTGATAAGGTGATAATATAATGGTTGTTCGGCTTCTCTGGTAAATTAGTACCGTGGTATTTTATTAACGCAGTTCAACTTAACAACCAAGTTTAGTTGAATGTTTGGATTAATTGGATTCTCCCCCACCCCTCTCTCTCTCTCTCTCTCTCTCTCTCTCTCTCTCTCTCTCTCTCTCTCTCTCTTATTGATAGTAATTTTCTGTTTTCATGTTCTTTTCAATTCTCATGATCTTAATTCTTTCACTGCTTGCAGAAGGCATGCACATTTCAAGAATTTCAGGAAATGACTATTGAAGAACGTGCCGAACTATTTTCTCAAGTAGCCAACTTCTCTGCTTCTGAAGTGGGAGATGTGGAGAATGTACTGAAACTGATTCCTTCTATGACAGTTGAAGTTACTTGCGGAACTGAAGGTGAAGAAGCCATACAAGAGGGTGACATTGTTACGGTTCAGGCTTGGGTGACACTGAAACGTTCTAATGGTTTAATCGGTGCCCTACCCCATGCCCCCAATTATCCATTCCACAAGGAAGAAAATTTCTGGTGTTTACTTGCAGACGCCAATTCTAATAGTGTGTGGTTCTCCCAAAAGATCAGTTTTATGGATGAAGCTGCTGCGGTGAGTGCTGCTTCAACAGCAATCGAGGAGAGAATGGAAGTGCTTGGAGCCAGCCCAAAGGAAACTAGCTCTGCTATAAGAGAAGCAGTTGAGAAAGTCAAAAATGGGAGTCGACTTGCAATGGGGAAGTTCCTAGCCCCAGCCCAAGGAAATTATAACTTGACTTGCTATTTATTATGCGATTCTTGGATTGGTTGTGACAGGAAATCGAGCTTAAAACTGAAAGTTTTCAAGAGGACTCGTGCTGGCATTCGAGGTGGTCAGGTGACTGACGAAGGATTGATTCCTGAGGATGGAATTGATGAAGAAAAGGAGATCGAAGAAGAGGAGGATATTGAGAGCGAGTACAGTGAAGATGAAGATGATACTCAGGATACGAATAAGAAGGGACGTGCCAATGGCAAAGTTCATGAAAAGAGCGGTTCAGAAAGTTCCAGCTCGGACGAGGAGTGAAAAACCCTTGCTATAGTTTAATTGCAGTGATGAGATGACAATTTACCCTTTTCTAGGTTTTTAATGTTACAAAGATTAGATTTTGAACCTAGATGTGTTACAACATTTCAGACTTGATTATAATTGCTAGAATTTTATTTTATTTATTTACTTTTATAAATTTGACCTGAAAGGGGAAAAATTACGGTCTATGTTTGGTGTAGCTTAAAAAGTTGATAAAAATATTAGTCAAAGTCATAATTAATTTTAATCGCACATTTTATAAGATCCTCAGCTTTTAACAAATTTTCAAATATATATTTCATCAACTTTTATCTTGGAGTTAGCTAGCTATGTCTAGGTCATGAGCCTGTAGCGATGGTAAGACACGTGTAACCTCATTGCAAATGGAGCGATTTGATGAGATGAAGCAACACTCTCTGCCAAACTTTGAATTTTGTATTACCATTTATCTCATCATGTCTTGCACAAAATGATTTTTCGACTCAAAATACCGTCATATTTTCCTACCTAAAGAGGCCTTCTAGGGCTTATATTTATTGAAGAACACACATTTGTTTGATCTGCTCTACTCAATCAGATTGCACAGAACAAATGTAAGAACGTGCTTTTCATATCAAAATCTTTGTACATTATTGCATCAAATCTAACATTTCTAGTAGTTGTTACTCTTTTATTGCATATATTCATCACATTTCTTGATGCTTTCATCCAATCAATTCTAGTACATTCACTTCACTGCCCCGATTTTATGTAATTCTCATAAACAAGCTGGGCACTCAGAAGATCGACAACTGCAGAACCAACCGATTTAAACACGGTAATTTCCTCAGAACTCTTCCTCTTCGGCTTCTCCCCCTCGATCAATCCTACCAAATCGCCTGCAATTTCATCCTTCGTGATGACTCCTTTCTCAAATGCACCAACCAATTCCCCGGCCTCTGTCAGCGCAGCCTCATTATCGACAAACACTCGTCCCCTCCTTATAGCATCATTGTCACATTCTTTCATCGAGTGTTTAAATGATCCCACCAAATCCAGATGTGTCCCGGCCTTCAAATCCACTCCCTTCACCAATGGAATCTCTGAATTTGTAGCACAGCTGATAATATCGCCCTCTTTCACAACCTCCTCCAAATTACACCCATTGCTCTGGAAACGAACCCCCACAAAGTCAATCTCATTTCTCATTTTCTCAGCCAAATTTCTAGCCTTCTCTTCAGTTCTATTCCAAATGATCACTGTTTTGACTCCTGGCCTAACACTCAAATGAGCCCTGATCAAATGTGGCGCTAAAGAACCAGCACCAATCATCAAAAGGGTTTCCGAATCCTCTCTCGATAAGTAAAACGAAGCTAAAGCCGATAAACAAGCAGTTCTATAATAGGTGAGTTCAGTGGCGTCGATCGAGGCCAAGGGTTGGCCAGTTGTTGAATTGAATAGCACATAACTCGCCTGCACCCCGGGTAAGTTTAGTGTTGAATTGTTGGGATGATAAGTGACTAATTTGATCCCGACGTAGGGAAGGGAAGGGGAGAGAGACCAAGAGGGCATGAGGAGGAGAGAAGATGAAGGGCTTGTTTGGTGGGCATGGCGGATGGGGGAGTGGATTGTGGGGGAGAGAGTTGGGAGAGTGGATTGGAGGTGGTGGATTAGGGATTTGTGCGTTATGAGGGACTGAAGTGTGGAAGTGGAGATGAATATTGGCGGTGTGACGGCGGCGGGATTGAGTTGGTCTTCCTTGGTCGTCATGGAGGGGGGCGTATGAAGTTGGGAGTGTGGTTGGTATGGTGCGGGGGTGGAGGAGGATGAACGTTGACCATATAGCTTGCAGGTCAGTCAAGTTTAGCATGTTTATAAATTATCTACCAATATTTAAATCAAATTTTATACACATCGGTTCGATATGTGGATCCGACCGGATCTGGATGGAGTCCACTACTATTTTTCATAGGTATAGTGACGGATTGTGATGGCTTGGAGACAATTTTTTTACGATAGAAGATCTACATAGATTGCTGTTGTCGGATACTTTGATAATTTGAGTCGAAAACTTAATCATTAAGTTGATGTTTGATGGGAATTAAAATTAGATTTTATGTAGATTATGTTAGATGTTTTTGAAATGTGTGATTGAAAATATGTAAAACTCATGAAAGATGTGATTAATATTAATTGTTTGACTTTGATTTAGATTAAAATCTGATTTTAATTTGAAACAAACATGGCCTAAATATTGGATTTGCTCAAATTAATTTTAAATTTAATTGTTGAGTCTTTTTAAGAACCACAAATAATTTGTTAGTTTTTCTCTTGAATATTTTTAATTATTGTTTGAAATATTAATGGCATGTTTTTTTTTACTATTTTCAAATCGTTTTCTGTTTTCGATTTTTCAAAATAGTGAAAATGCGTTCTCTTTCTCATTTTCGAAAGCTCATTTTTGAAAACAAGTTAAAAATTTTCATTTATAATCAAGTCAAAATTTTTAAAATGCGTTTTGAGTGTTTTCAAAATAATTTTTCAAAATGTCAAAAAGAGCACATTTTCAACAATCTCAAAATGGACACACAAAACTCAAAATGAATTCAATACTCAAAACACAAAATTAAAACACAAAGAGAACAGCCTCTAATGTTCTGGAAATCATGATTTTTATTTTAATGTATTTTTTTTCTCCATTTCAAGCACACATTTTTTAATGAAATAATATTATATGTAAATTAAAAAAAAAATCTTCTTTTTTAACCACACATTTTTTTAAAAATCATTATTTTAAAATATATTTTTCCTTAAAATTAATTTCAATGGAGCCCAAACAAGAGTGTAGTTTTATGAGAAAATTATGTCGCTCGCCTATTTTTTAATAAATATTTAGAATATATTTTTCAACTTTTGTTTAACTATAAATACTGTTTTTTTTTTTAATATAGTAAAATAGAAATGTGAAAACTCAACCAAATTATATATATATATATATATAGGCTATTCATTTAGTAGCTAAATTTGCTCTAATAAACATGCCCTTAACTTATGCTCCAACAAATACACCCTTAACATAACAAATTAATCACAAAATCCCTAAAATAGAGTCATTTGATCTTCCAACCCAAATATCTACCTAGATAGATTGGTGACGACGAAAGTTTACCATGTTGATCTCTCCTCTCTAGGATCACGCACCAAGAAATTATCAAAATCTAATCATCAAATGTCAAACATTTTTTTAAATGGATTTTGGATTGCATACACAGACATATATACCATCATGAAATAAGTTGAATATCGATTGAATATCAAGGCACAATTATATTATAGTAAGAATGCAGGATTCAAATATTTCACCAAGGAGATCTATATTGACCGATGTAGGGAGATTATGATGATTAAAAGTACGTTTTCTAACGTAATAATGTTGCAATTTTCTGACTGTATTTAGGCGATTATCTACAATCGTCTCCTTTTTTTAAATTAAATTCTGTTTATGGAATGACATTTGATGGAAATATGTGAAATGGGGGGATTCAAAAATACATCAATTACAAATTATGGTTTTAATTTTGGAAACTAGTATTTTTAAATATATTTAAGATTTTATTTAGTATTTGTAATTAACATTCTCATGACAAAGTAAGATGTGAATTAGTATTTTATATCAAGGCATATATAAATTTTTCCGTAGCTTTATTTGTAACACTGCTCGTGTAACTCAAAATAGAATGTATTTCATCAAATACCAATGATTTTAATTTTGGAAACTAGTATTTTTTTCAAATTTTTTTTTTAAAAGGATATTTATTTATTAAAATTGCTAACAAAAGTTTTTTTACCTTAATCACAAAAAAAAAAAATATTGAAAATTGAAAATTGAAAATTGAAAATCCTAAAATTTACTTACAAAGCTTAACCGAACATTAAAGCATAAGAATTAAACTAAACAATGCCATTCTTTTTGCTTGAATTTTGACGATTAACACTTCAAATTTTGACTGTTAACCACTTCAGTTTAATGTTCCTGTTTCTCGTTTTGATCCAACGCTATAGATTTTGTTGAACAGTGTGATTTTTATTCTTCCTGCAGTGGCGGCGGTCGTGCAAACGATACCTGAAATTTTAGAATTTGTATTTATTTTGAGTTGTATAAAATTCTTTAAATATTTTTGAAATATAAGCTTTCTGCTGATCGATTCCTTATTTCTGATATCTGAGCTGATGATTCTGTTAGTGATCCAAAAGCTCCCCAGTGGATTCTTGATTTGATAATTTCTTTATCATGCCTAGTTTTTGCGTTACACTGTTCTATTTGTTCATGCTGATGCATTGCTCAATGTGCCAATTGGATGAATAAGTAAAGAGAGAATGACACAGACCTTTTACTACAGCCAGACTCAATTCTTTCCATATGATTTTAAACATACAAATGCCTGTAACAATTATGTAGTACAATAATCTTTTGTTTCGTCTCATTTTCCTTTTCAATTTATATCATGGCCAGTGGCATGAGTTATTCCTTTAACATTCCAACATTTGTAGAGGTTCTAAAAGACAATTTTGACGATATTTTTTCTCTGTTTTATCCACATCCTCGCCAATTCTTTCCGGAAAAGAGAAGATCCACGGGCGTCAGGTTGCTCTTGGAGTTTTTACATTTCAGCTGCTCTCTTGCATATTAACTTTCATGTTGTCTTACCTTTGTGAACATGTTTCTATAATTATCAGTCCTTGTAAAATATACACGAGAATGCCGTTTTGGTTTAACAATTGGATTTAATTATTAATATACGCCTGCATGCTACTTCTCTCTCTAGAATCTAAGATAGCATATACTTGTAAGTTCTTTTATATATTTAAGTCCCATACCTCACTATTGATAATGGTTTCTCCTCTCCTCTCCTCTCCTCTGTTGCTTTCATTCCGTTTGTTTTCTAAAGTCTCCAAGTCTTATAAATTCTTTAACTGTTTGCTTCTAGCTGATTCACTAAGTTGACAATACATATCGTTATTTTGCTGCATACCTTATTCATTTGACACTATAATGAAAGATGAAAACACCCCATGTTGTGAATCTGAGTGGTGGGTTAATCTTGTGATATTTTTGCCCTTGTTGCATTTGCTAGCATCACATCTGGTCTTAGTTTAGGACTCGTCACACAGCAAAGTTGATCTTGAAGTTCTCATAAAGTTTGGCGTGCCTCAAGACCAAAAGAATGCTTGTTAATATATAATTATTTTTATTCTTGCCTTAAGGCATGATTGTATAGAACTCTACTTGTGGTTTCATTCATTGCTCCTGTTATTTGCAGCAAAAGTTTTGCCTATTGTCAAGAATGAAATCTTACTCTTGTGTACACTGCTCATTGCAAAATCACTAGCAATGGAGGTTGGTTTAGATTCCACACAGTGTTATGAGCACATTTGTCTAAGGTTAAAATTAAGTAACTTTTTACCACCAAACTTATTTAGGTAAGTTACTTTTTTTCTTGTTTGAGTAAAAAGTTACTTAATTTGAAAGTAAATATTACCTATATGTCAAAATAAGTAAAATTTTATGATTAGCCAAACATACTCTACATCTTTCGCAGTAAATAATCTTTCACTTTTTCGTGTTTGCTCTTTACTAATAGAAATCTCATTTTATTAACGCTCTTCCCATATTCCTGGATAGAATACCCCCATTTTGTAGTGCTATACTGGTCTCGATAACTTTTTGTTATGCATTGGGTTGCCTCCTAATTCTTTGGCCTAGTTGATTGTGTTAGGCCAGTACTGTACCAGATCTTTGGCCTAAAACCTAATTCTCTTGGCTTTGTGATCTGGCCCTATACTTGGCCAGATCTCCACCGTTGGTGAAAACCGTTTGACTCCTTGCCTTAAAGTATTTTCTCGAAGCTTCATTATGGAGAACTGTTCAGTATCTTTTGGGAGATTACTCTCTGTGTGATTAGGGTTCTTCTTCTTTCTTTCTTTCTTTCTGTTGTTTTGTAAATCTGAAGTGATTTCTGTATATTTCTTAGTGATAAGGCAGTAAGGACACTTGATCTATTCTTGGTGAGATTGTGTATACTCTGAGTGTTTTGAGCCGAGAACAAAATTTAAGGAATCTCTGGTTTCTTCATACATTGTAATCTGTTTCTTGGTGATTTTAGTGAACTAGAGCATAATCCCTTTGTGTGGATGCTCAATGGGTGAGTAGGCCTAAGGCTAAACATCCGGACCCTTTTGGGGAAAAAATCTTTGTGTTCTTCTTTATTTTCGCGATTTACTATTTAAATTGTGTTCTTTGTGAACTCTGGGACCAACAAGTGGTATCAGAGCCACCATCAGTTGTAGATCTGTGTTGGTGTTCCTTTTTTAGAAACCCTAATTTTTCAAAATTGCCGATTGTACGGATCTTACAATTTCTGAAACTATCGTCGTGGAGAATAATATTCTTGGGTTGAGTTTTCTGATCCATCTTCCAAATTAGTTCCTCTAAACGTATTAAGTTTTTTATAAACTGGTTTGGGTTATTTTCTTTGGAAAATCGTTTCTCCTGTGGTATATCTCCATTGATCTGTTGCTCCTACTGAGTCTGTGGTGTTCTTGATCCAACTTAGTGCTGAGTCGTTGTGACTCATACTGAGTCGTGGTAAGTTGAGTTGACTCGTTCGATTCCACCGAGTTACACTGAGTCTGTGTGACTCGTTGGTATTCTCTGAAACTCTCTATTTTTCAATATCATGTCACTTCTTGATACTTGTTATTAAGGTAAGTGATCTTCTCCTGCTTTCTTTTGTCCAACATCTCATTGATGATCTGTGAATCTGAGGGAGTAGGGGATAAAAGGGTTACCACCCCTTAAACTTTTTTCAAGAAATCGACAATTCATGCATGATATTATTGTCACTGATTGTTCAATTGTTATTCGTAATTGTATTCTGCAATTTTTTAAAGTTTGTTCTCATACTATCAATATTTGTTAGCTACTATGTGGCATATTATTTGATTCTTATGTGCTTATCTTTAATCATGTCCACTGCTCATAAGTTTGAAGTAGAAGTATGGAGGGGTACTGGGGACTTTAGTCTATGGAGATAGAAATGAGGGCTCTGTTGTTACAACAGAGATGTGCTGCTGCCATAGATGGTACTTGGCCACCTGAAGTTAGTGCCTATAGAAGGCATGAGTTAGATGAGATTCCTTGGAGTTCTATCTTTCACTTATCTGATACAGTCGTTAGGAAAGTTGGAGAGACCACAAATACCCAAGGTCTATAGACTAAGTTAGAATCTCTTTATCTTGCTAAGAGTATGCCAAATAAATGCTATCTCCTTAGACAGTTCTATAATTTCAGGTTCAATCCTTCCTCTGTACTGGAAGATAACATTGATAAATTCACAAGACTTGTTCAAGAATTGACTGATTGTGATGAGAAACTGTCTGAAGATCAACAAGTAGTAGCTCTGGTGAATGCCTTAGGAGACAAATATAGAGACCTTAGAAATGCCTTGGAATATGGAAGAACTGATCTTACTGTTGACATTGTCATATCATCTTTGAGGAACAGAGAACTTGAATTAAAATCAGACTTCAAGGACTCTAAACCTAATGAAGCCTTAAATGTGAAGGAAAAATCGAATCAGAACAAAAGGGGGAATCAATGCAACTACAACTCTTACAAAAGAGATAAACCGCAGTTTGGCAAGTTCAAAAATCAGAACAAGAATTAATCTAAATCTAAACTTCAGCCTAGAAAATGCTACTATTGTGTGAAAACAGGACATCTAATCAAAGATTGCTTCAAAAAGATTTCTGATATGAAAGACAAATATAATCCTGATAGGTCTGCTGCTATTGCATGTAAATATGAACATGATATTCAGGGGGTTGTTCTTGTTAATACCTCTGACATAAATCCTAAAGAATGGGTCATTGACTCAGGCTGTACTTTCCATATGTGCCCTATAAGGGATTGGTTCACTGAACTTGTTGATCAAATGGGGGACATATTCAGATGGGAAATGACATGAGCTGCCAGATAAAGGGGATAGGAAAGGTAAAACTTCAAATTGATAATAACAAAACTCTTAAACTTGATAAAGTCAGATTTGTTCCTGAATTAAAGAGGAATATAATTTCCTTAGGGGAGTTAGATGAAGACTATGATATAAGAATCCGCAAAAGCTTTATCAAACTTCATCTAGATAATAAACAGATCATCTCTTTGCCCTAGCAAAATGGTATTTACACCATCCATGTTGAACCTTTAGTAGGTTATAACTCCACTGCTGTGAATATGAAATCTGACAAGTCTCTAATCTGGCACAAAAGGATTGGCCACATGTCTGAAAATGGGTTAACTATTCTAAACAAACTTGGATACTTTGGAAAAGATAAGTTTGTAAAACTCAGTTTCTGTGAAGATTGTGTTTTTGGAAAACAAAATAAACTTCCTTTTAAAACTGGAGTCCATAAATACACCTCCATTTTAGATTACTTGCATGCTGACCTGTGGGGTCCAGCATATGTGAATGCCTTGAGTGGTTTCAGATTCTACTTGCTTATAATAGATGATTTTTCAAAAAAAAATATGGACTTTTCTTTTGAAACATAAGTCTGATACTTTTCAAAATTTCAAACAATGGAAATTGATGATTGAAAATCAAATCAATTTGAAAATCAAGGCACTCGGGACTGACAATGGCCTTGAATTCTGCAATCTGGAATTTGACTCTTTTTGTAAAGAAAATGGAATTCTAAGGCATAGAACTGAGACATACACCCCTCAACAAAATGGTATTGTTGAGAGGATGAATAGGATCTTACTGAAAAAGGTCAGATGTATGATTCACAGTTCTAGCCTCCCAAAAATTTTTAGGTTAGAAGACTTAAAAACAGCCACATATATCATTAATAGAAGTCCTTCAAGTGCCATTGATTTTCAAATTCCTGAGAAACTGTGGTCCAACAATGTTGATTACAATAGACTTAAGGTGTTTTGTTATGCTGCCTATTCTCATCAAAATGAAGGAAAACTTGAACCTAGATCCTTAAAGTGTGTCTTCTTGGGATATGGGGAAGAAACCAAAGGGTACAGACTTTGGGTTAAATGTAAAAATGGTTTTCAAGTTATTATTAGCAGAAATGTCATTTTCAATTAAAATGATTTCCCTTGCAAAACCAAATCTGAAACTGAATCTGATAATATTGTTACTACTATTGAGACCATTCTTGAAAATCAGACAGAAAATTCTAATGACTTGATTGAGGTGGAGTCCACTCAATCTGAAACAAATCAGGACCTGAGTGAGCCTGATGATGAAACTGAATCCATTAATCCTCCCTTGGCTGACTACCAACTAATTAGAGACAGAGATAGAATGAACAAAATTCATTTAACTAGGTTCAATAGTGATGACTTTGTTACTCTGTTCACTGATCTTGATTCTCCGAACACTGAGCCATCTACTTTTGAAGAAGCTCTCAACTGTCCTGAGTCTAAATTTTGGAAAGAAGCTATGAATGAAGAAATGGATTCCCTGATCAAAAACAAAACTTGGATTCTGGTAAATAAACCAGAACATCAAAAAGTTGTTGACTGTAAATGGATTTTCAAAATTAAAGAAGGAGATTCTAATGTGGGAGGTAAAAGGTATAAAGCTAGACTTGTTGCTAAGGGCTTCACTCAAAAAGAAGGAGTAGACTACAATGTAATATTTTCTCCTGTTGCTAAATACACCTCTATTAGGATTCTTCTTACCTTGATTGCTCATTTTTAACTGGGAACTTGATCAGTTAGATGTAAAGACTGCCTTTCTAAATGGAGATTTTGAGGAAACCATCTATATGTGATAACCTGTGGGCTATGAAGTAAAATCTAATTCTCATAAGGTCTGCCTGTTAAAGAAATCCCTCTATGGCTTGAAGCAAGCTCCCAGACAGTGGTATATAAGGTTCAATTCCTACATTGAGACTTTGGGTTTTGTTAAGAGCAATTATGACTCTTGTCTCTTCTTCAAAGGGTCAGGAGGACCTGAATCTATTTACTTGCTTCTTTATGTTGATGATATGTTACTTGCATGTCATGATGGATCTGAAATAGACTCTATAAAATCAAAACTAAAATATGAGTTTGAAATGAAAGACCTAGGACAAGTTAAAAAGATATTGGGCATGGAAATAGAAAGAAACGGGACTGACTGTATGTTATGGTTGAGACATTGTGCATATATTAAGAAAATACTTGAAAATTTTTCTATGTTTGATTGTAAACCTACTTCTTTACCTATTGCAAATCATTTCAAACTATCTAATGATCAATCACCTAAAACTGATGAAGAGTTTAAAAGAATGGAAAACATTCCCTATGCTAACACTGTTAGATCCATTATGTACCTTATGGTATGTACTAGACCTGATTTGGCCCATGGTATAAGCATGTAGATTTATGGCTAATCCTGGTGAGACTCACTGGCTTGCTATGAAATGGATGTTAAAATACTTGAAATGCTCAACTGATTTAGGTCTTTTGTTTAGAAGAGTAATGAAGGCATTTTTTTGAAAGATTACACTGATTCTGATTTTGCTAGAGATTTAGATAGAAGGAGATTTACCTCTTCCTAAGTTTTTACTTTGTGTAATGGCTGCGTAAGCTGGAAATCTCAATTGCAAAAACTTGTTGCTTTGTCTTCTACAGAGGCAGAATATATAGCTGCATGTGATGCTGTAAAGGAAAGTCTTTGGTTAAGAGGGTTAAATAATGAAATTGGTTTTATGAATAGTTCTGTCAAAATTTATACTGATAATCGGAGTGCTATACACTTTAGCAAAAATCCTATGTATCATGATCGAACTAAACATGTTGATATTAAGTTTCACTTTGTGAGGAACATGGTTGAAAAATGTTTGATTAGTTTAGAGAAAATTCCAACTGAGTTTAACCCTTCTGATTTGGGAAACAAAGTCTTACCTTTAAGTAAATTTAGAAACTGCTTGAATATTCTAAACATTACTGATATGCATCAGTAAGTTCAAAATAATCAAGTAGGGCTATGTGCATGAATAAATTCTAACTTTTTTTTTATTTTTACAGGTTAAATAAGAGCAAATGAAACACAATAGTTCTCTAGTACATTAAGTCACCGAAGAATTATTCAACAAGATGGAGATTGTTGTGTATTGGGCTGCCTCATAATTCTTTGGCCAGTTGATTGTGTTGGGTCAGTACTGTACCAGATCTTTGGCCCAAAACTGATTTCTCTTGGCTTTGATCTGGTCCTACACTTGGCCAAATCTCCACCGTTGGTGAAAACCGTTTGACTCCTTGCTTTAAAGTGTTTTCTTGAACCTTCATTTTGGAGAACTCTTCAGTGTCTTTTGGGAGATTACTCTCTGTATGATTAGGGTTCTTCTTCTTCTTTCGTTCTGTCGTTCTGTAAATCTGAAGTGATTTCTGTATATTTCTTAGTGATAAAGCAGTAAGGACACTTGATCTATTATTGGTGAGATTGTGTATATTCTGAATGTTTTGAACCGAGAACAAAATTGAAGGAATCTCTGATTTCTTCATACATTGTAATCTGTTTCTTGGTGATTTTAGTGAACTAGAGCATAATCCCTTTGTGTGGATGCTCAACGGGTGAGTAGGCCTAAGGTTGAACATTCGAGCCCTTTTGGACGGAAAATTCTTTGCGTTCTTCTTTATTTTCGTGATTTACTGTTTAAATTGTGTTCTTTGTGAACTCTGGGACCAACACTTTTGTAGTGGCTTTTGTGGAGGTATCCTATTATTATTAGTATTAGCGTCATTTAATGTTGTTTACTGAGAGAAAGAGAAGGCAAATATAGATTTATTTACTTACTAAATTATCTAACATAGCTCGGGTGATCCTATTCAAGAAAATATGTTTCGGATTTAAATCATCACAGGTGCACGGTTCGTTAACAAGTAATAAAGTGAAAATCCTAGAATTTCAAATATCATTCCCACGAGTATTGATGTAACTTCATTTTTATTATCGCGACCTTAATCGTATCTATCAAATTTGAGATGAGTTTTTCAGATTATATTATTAAATTAAGACTAACATGCAATTTAAACTAAAATTACGAACTAAATGTAAAAATGACGTTTCAATACAAAAGATTTGAGTAAAATTAATATATGAAAAAGCGCATTATGATTCCGAATCACTAGCAAAGTTCACTTTTAACCCCTATTTCATAATTCGATAACACGATGAATTGGTTGAATAATCAATGTTTCTAACTTATCCAACAATCTATTTCGAGTAGAATTGAACTCATTCTAGCATACCATTTGACTATATTTTTATGACAAATGCAATACATAAGAATGCATGACATTTTGTAAACAATTAGAGATTCACGTAAAGTATAGCGGTATATTTCTATCCTTATGAACCTTACGATAATTTATACATTGTTGAGTTTCTTTCCCATCTTTCGAATGAATAAAATAAACTACCAAAACTCACACAATTATCTTGTACTATAATCGTGGTAGCAAGAAAGTGTATATAAATTATTCAACATTCATCAAACGTGTTTAAATATCAAAT
>CAIGRN010009899.1:0-14433 GCA_903798345.1 Fraxinus anomala | reverse complement strand
TGGATTCAGGTATGTTTGTAATTTCGTTATTTTCTCAGATTCAACGTGGAGTATGAATGTTAATTAGGGTTTGTCAAGATTTAATTAATAAATCTATGATCCCTAATGTTGAATTAAATCTATCAATAGCCTTAAATATGCACACTTAGCTAATTTAATTGAAAAATTCACTAATCCGACACCAAATTCCCACAAAATTAAAAATGATTAAAGGGAATCATGAATTAACAAAACCCTTTCATATTTGAGACCCAAAAAAAAAAGTCTTTTTGCTAGCTAAAAAATCATAGCAAAAATAAGTAAATAAATAAATTACTCCTATGAATATATAATTGCACATAGTATTACGAGTCGAGGCCATGATCGTGGAGGAGCAAGACTCAGGTGAGCGCACACGTAGCATTGAAGTCAGTCCAGTTGATTCTGGGGCGGCCATTGAAGGAGTGGAAGACGTAGGGCTCAAAGCTCAGGTACAAAGTTGGAAAATAAATAAACTATTTTTATTCGTCGAGTACATCATTATAGTATATTTGAAATTTTCAAACCAATTCCAAGTAAATGAGAAATTGCAATCTAAAGTTAGAACGAAGAAAGGAAACTAGTTAGAAAATTTGTCCAGGAATGTCGTTCGCCTAGCGCTCAAGCGACAGTCTAACGACTGAATCTCTGTTTCTAACGCTCAAGCGATAGGTTAGCGATAACAAAAATTGTGATCCTTGGCAACGATTGTTGAGTTTGGGGCGTGACACTTCACTTACAACCTTTCACATCTATAAATTAGACACTTGATACTTCCATTTGTTCATCCCATTGATATTCAATCATAGTATAACATTAAATTCATCTTTTCTTAGCCTAAATTCTCATTAAAAGCTGTTTTTTCCATTTTCATTTTAGAAGTACAAAAAGCAAATTTCGATTCGTTGTTCTTGTGTTTTGAAGTGCTACTAAATCATCAGTAAGCTGTTGCTGGACAAATTTGGTTTAAAGACAAAGAGTTCAACTATTGCCTCGACTTTGCATACATTTCTTTTTTACGTTGCTTTGACATTCATTTTCATTTTAGTTTAAAGTCATTACTCAAATCCATTATTTTAGTCTACATTCTTAAGTCGAATTTTCCATTTGAGTGATAGCTTTATTCTAGAATTATATTCAGTTAAACTGATTTCGCTTCGATTTAACTTCTTTTACTTATTCTCGAATTTTT
This sequence comes from Fraxinus anomala, assembly GCA_903798345.1. Classification (NCBI taxonomy): domain Eukaryota; kingdom Viridiplantae; phylum Streptophyta; class Magnoliopsida; order Lamiales; family Oleaceae; genus Fraxinus; species Fraxinus anomala. The sequence continues at coordinate 13,223 of CAIGRN010009899.1, read as the reverse complement.
ATTTTGGTTTATCTTCCATTTTGTGTAAATAGAAATGGATATAGTTAACAATACTGATACCTCTTCGAATGATACTTCGAATATTGGAATTTCGGAAGGAATGGTAGGTAACTTTGCTCCTACCATTGTGATTCCTCCGGTTGCGGTTGCCTCTACCATCGTTCGTACTAATTTCGTTCCACATAGAGAAATACTAGAGAAGTTTAGTGGGATTGATTTCAAGAGATGACAGCAGAAAATTTTGCTTTATCTCGTGACCTTATACTTGGCAAAACTCTTGAAAGAAAATGCTCATGTCGTATAATAAAGGGAAAATAATAGACCATCATTGATTGCGTTGGATGCTTGGAAACATTCTGACTTCTTATGCAAAAACTATATTTTGAATGGGTTGGATAACACATTATATGATGTGTATGGTTCTATGAAATCTGTAAAGGAACTATAGTAATCCTTGGAAAAGAAATACAAAACTGAAGACGTGGGAACTAAGAAGTTCATTATGGTGAAATTCTTAGACTACAAAATAGCAAATTCTAAAACAGTCATCAGTCAAGTTCAAGAATTGCAGGTTATACTCCATGACATTTACGTCGAAAATATTTCTCTAAGTAAATCACTTCAAGTGGCTGCAATTATCGAGAAACGTCCACCCATGTGAAATGACTTCAAACATAAGCGCAAAGAGATGAGTATTGAAGGACTTATTGACTGGTTGAGAATTGAAGAAGATAATCAAAATTCGGACAAGCGTGTTGAAAATCATATATCACAAGTTAAAGCCAATGTGGTGGAATCCTATAACAAAAGTAAGAAAAGAAAGCAATCTATCGAACCATCCAAGAAGAATGCAAAGAAGTTCAAGAACAATTGCTATAATTGTGAAAATGTCGGACATCGATTTGTTGATTGTCGACCTATGCAAATGTAACGATCAAAGAAAAGTCTTCAACTAATCACAATCGTAAGATTTCCTTGAGAAATACCAGCCCCAGTACAGTAAACCAATTCAAACAATTGAAATAGTCAAAACTATGAAACAAATAAGGGTTAAATACATAAGGTTCCCACATTTCACTGTTATTATGAAAAAATCTTTGCATTTCAATTTTTGGTATTTTCGTAATTATTTCCACATTTTATTGTGCAAAAGGTCATTTTAAAAAATTTCTCAATTAAAAATCATGAAATGACGAATGTACCATTCTCTTTAAATAAAATAAAATGAAAAATAAAAAACTAATTGCAACCACAATCCCCAATTTTTTTAAAAATACAAATGAGTTTCAAATAAATTATTAAATGATAATTAGCACATAATGTCTATATCTTTCACTATTATAACGAAAAAGTTCACACTTTTCATTTTTTTTTACATTTTCACCTTTGATGTCACAAACCATTATTTCTATCAATTTTCATCCAATTTCTCAATGAAAAGTTGTGAAATGATGAATATATATTCTTGTTTTAAAAATAGGAAATTAAAGAAAATCAATTTTTTTCAATTTTTAATTTTTTAATTTTTTATTTGGGACTTGTTTGCACTTTTTATTTTTATTTTTAATAAATTTAATTGGGACTCGTTTTCATTTTTTTAAAAAATTAATTTCAAAATTTTTAATAAATTATTTGAGACTCGTTTGCACTTTTGTTTTAAAAAAAACTAAATTTTCTAATAATTTATTTGGATCCCATTTGCACTTTAAAAAGAACTATTTTAAAATTTTTCAATAATTTATTTGTGATTTATTTGTACTTTTTAAAAAAATTGGGCTATGTTTGCAATTAATTATTTAGCTTTTTATTTAAATAGGAAGGTATATTCATCATTTTTTAACTTTTTAGAAAAATGGGATGAAAATTGATAGAAATGATTATTTGCGCAATTAAATGTATAATAAATGTCAAAAAAGAACGGTATTTAGAATTCATTTGCTCTTTTAAAAAAAAAATTTGACTACGATTGCAATTAGTTTTTCTTTTTTTGTGTTATTTAAAGAAAAATGTATATTAGTTATTTCACAATTTTTAATTGAGAAAATAAATCAAAATGATTTTTTATACAATAAAATATGAAAATAAGGACGAGAATGTAAAAAATTAAAAGTAAATACGTTTTTCACGGGAAATGTGACATACTAATTACCCAAACAAAAAACAACTCGGACCCCACAATAAAAATTACAAACAGTTGATTCCAATATCAAATCCGCTTACGTGGCACTAAGTTTTGTTCATTTATATCCAACCTCAACACTAGCAACGAAGTATCAACTACTCGAGAGAAATAGAAGAGAGAGAAAAAGCATTAGGGTTTCAAAAAATGGCAGAAGAGGGGGATAACGGCGGCGGTGTGAAAACGGGTACAGTGAAGTGGTTCAATGATCAGAAAGGGTTTGGATTCATCACTCCTGATGATGGTAGTGAGGATCTGTTCGTTCATCAGTCTGCGATAAAAACTGAGGGTTTCCGAAGCCTAGGCGACGGTGAGAACGTGGAGTTCGAAGTTGAGTACGGCAACGATGGCCGCGCTAAGGCTGCCAACGTGACTGGACCTGGTGGGGCTTCTGTTCAGGGAAGCACAAGAGGCTATGGTGGCGGCGGCGGCGGCGGCGGCGGAGGTAGTGGGGGAGGCGGTGGAAGAGGCCGTAGAGATGGAGGCGGTGGTGGTTACGGGTACAACGGAGGCGGTGGTGGCTACGGCTACAACGAAGGCGGTGGAAGCAGAGGTGGAAGCCGTGGAGGCGGCGGGTATGGCGGTGGAGGCTACGGTGGCGGAGGAGGAGGTGGTAGTGGCTGTTTCAAGTGTGGTGAGTCTGGACATATGGCTAGGGAATGTCCTCAGGGAGGAGGAGGTGGTGGTGGTGGAGGCGGTGGAAGATATGGAGCTGGAGGCGGTGTAGGCGGCGGAGGAAGCTGCTACAACTGCGGTGAAGGTGGTCACTTTGCCCGTGAATGCCCCAATGCCAACCGTTGAACCACTGGGTTTCTTCCGTTATCTCTATTCTGCTTTTGAGTCAAGTACTATGGTCTTTAGGTTTATGAACTGGTGATCCATGTAATAATTGCTTTGTTTTTGTTCTGGTTTTTGGGGTCTTTTTGTTATATGGTCACCTTCTCTATCAATTTAGATTAGGGTTTTAATCTTATTTTACTGTGCTGCTTGTCTGGTTAATCCGTAATCGAATCGGCTTTATGTCTGTGTTTTTTTTTTTTTAATCATAAATTGTATACATGTATATGCATACATGTTACTATTTAATGAATGAACTTTTATCCATCCCTCTGCTAATCTCTACAATTATTCATCTGCAAATACTTTTAATAGAAAAATAGCATTTATATCTGATAGCTGTCATTTTCTTGGAATTGATCTTTTTACTTTTTGCTCAAAAAGGCTGGCATTGGATTGGTTCTTGACCAAACGTACATAATCGACACCAATCAATCCAACGGTGGAATAAATTTGCAGGATTTGCTCCTCATTCTTGTTTTCTTGGCATAAAAAAGTTTTAGGTCTTTCTATTGTTTTTGGGGATTTGAGCAGGGTTTTGCACTGGAGTCCAAGTGCATAAAATTTTTAAACTCAAGGCCAGAGCGTTGGGCTTCTGAAAAATAAAAAAGGGAAAAGTTGATATGTAAGAGATTAGTTAAAACTAGAAAACAAGATTTAAAATTTTAAAAATTAGATATTATTAAATTTTATGTAACTAAAAATATATTTTATTAATTAAATATATTAAGGGCTTTTAAATTTTGATTTGGGCTTTTATTAATCTTATTTAAAATTTCAAAAATTAGTTATATAAATTATTTATCGATTACAAATCAAAATATTTATAGATAAGTAAGTCATAATTTATTTATTGGTCATAAATTACAAATTTTATAAGTCACATATTATTTATTGATCGCATTTTATTTATTTTGTTGATCATATATTATTTATTGGTCACACATTAATCAATTTATTAATCACAATCAACCAAACAATTTGTGAACACCACTTCACTATTGACTCCATACCATAGCCAATAGCACCACCACTTCCCGATAGCAACACCACAATAACAAACAAACCAACACTCACCATTTTCAACTACAAAATCACCATTGCTACCGCTGATCCACCATCACTAGGTTCATCGTCAGATCCAACACAACTCACCCCAACATGCCAACAACAAAGATCTACCATAGGTAAATCAAAAAAATTCATTCTTTTTTAACCACATATTCAATAAAAAATCATTATTACAAAATATATTTTTTCCTAAAATCTAATTATAATTTAGCTCAAACATGGGCTTACTTTTTACCAAACAGGGACTAAAAAGATTGATTTATACTAGCGAATTTTTTTTTTACGAGACGCAGACGCAGAAGCAGAAGCAGAGGTCGAGAAGCGTATCCTTAAATTCTCTTTTAAAAGTTGTTTAATTATTATTTGAGGCTGTCTTTTCGATGAATTGAATACAGAAAGATTTCCAATTGGTTGAACCCTACATGGAATCAAAGAATGCGTAGAAATCAAAAGATGCCCAACAAAAATTGATATCTACGTTATGGAATTGGGTACCCATTAATTAGTGTTAATCCATTTGTACATAATAGTTTATATATACTAGATTGTTCCCTCTCACATAATGTGTGGGGCACGCGTGTATTTAAAAATTTCGACAACGTGATTCTCTTCCTTACTGTGAGTAATAGGTAAAAATTTCGATAAAAAAATTCGGTACATGATGCTTTTAATTAATGGGTAGAGCCCAAGAATTGCACATGTAGTACCCCCACCAAATGTGAATAATGACCAGTCAAGGTCTATTAGGAGAATTTTCAAAGCAACGCTGGTAATTCTGAGCGTGGAGACCACAAGTGAGTGAGTGAGTAAATTGTAGAAGCTTTGCGAAACATGTCATGAGATTATGTCTACTAGATTTTTTTTATTATTTTATTATTTATTTTTCCATTTTGGTTGTTAATGTCAGACTTTCGGACTCATCAATTGAAGAAAACATTGTGGGTGTGGACAGTGACGGATACAGATATTTTAAGTTAAAAGGCATGATCAAATTTGAAAAAAAAAAATTGTAAAAAATGTAAAAGTATTTAATATTTTATTACAATGGTTCTTTACGCATTTTTATACTTATATAATGTTCCATAATTGATACAAACAATCAATTTAAATAAGAAAATGCAAATTTACGTTTAAAGAATTTGTCCATAATTGATATAAACAATCAATTCAAATAATCGGAAGGAAAAATATACAACCAATATTCAGTCCTTGTTTGGGCTCCATTTTAACTAGTTTTTGGGAAAAATATATTTTCGAATATTTTTTTTTTGAAAAATGCGTGGTTAAAAAAGAAGGAAAAATTTTGGGTTTACATGTAATATTATTTTATTGAAAAATGTGCGATTGAAAAAAGGAAAGAAAAAAATACCTTAAAATTAAAATGGAACCCAAACGGGAGCTCAATGCTAATTATCAATTCAAATAAATACAATTTAATAAATATATGCTAAATTGGACATAATCATTCCAAAACCATTCTATATACGAAATTCAAAAATCATTTCAAACTCATTCCAAATCAATTTGATGCAATTCAATATATAAAATTCAAAAATCATTCTAGAACATAATGAAAACGAACTATTTTTCACCCAAATTTTTACTTTGGAATGTTTGATTGCTATTTTTTTCATTGAAAATATTTTAAAATTTTCGAAAATATGCCTAATTTTCTTTATTTTTAAGGAAATATTTTATTTAGAGGAGTAATATTTTGTTTTCCATAAAACAAGAAAATCATTTCCTTTACTATGAGATATTTTTCATACCAATCAAACACATTCTAAATATAATCCAAACCCATTTTCTCTATCATTTTGAATTTTGGTAAAAGAAAACAAAAACTGAAATTATAAATTATTGTCATTGGCCAATTAATTACCTAATAATAAATGTCATGGGACTAATTGCATATGTAGATTTCTAGACATAGAAATAAGCATGGAATAGTCAAGGAGAATGTCATTCCATCTTCCCGAGAAGCAACAGTAACCTCGTTAGTTCCTATGCTCATGCACCAAGTGTAATTTTTTAGTCCCTTGAGCATTTTATCTATTTTTCTCCTCTTTTATTTTTTTATGCGACTTTTTAAAAAATAAAAATAAAATCAAAGGATTAATGAAAATAAAAGAATATTATTGCGTTACTTTTAAGAAAAGGTTTACTCGAGATGTTTTGCTACCCCATTTCTTACATTGCATGATCCATATATAACAAAATAAAGCTCTAAACTAAATTGAACTCAAGAGGGGCAACAAAAATGATTTAAAAAAAAAAAAAAAAAATAGGGCAAAGAAATAATAAATTTAGCCATATATTCAAGGGTCCATATTATAATGAATAAGCTATATATATGGGGTATATATATATATATATATATATATATAGAAACAAATACAAAATCAGAAATAGCTTCTAATAAGTTAATGAAGCTCTATTTTATTATCATATCTAAACTAATTTCTATCTCCATCATTTCACCCCGTTTGAGAATACTCAACTCCGGGAGGTAGAATGCAACTTCTTACTTCAAGAAGGCCGATCTTTTATGTCACTAAGTGTCAATACTAAACCCTTGACAACATATGATTGAACACAGACCAAGAAGAGCGATCTTTCTCATGAGCCAAATAATGAAATTGATCATGGCAACAATTTAATTTTCAAATCATCCCCAAGAATATGATTTGACCAAGAGGGACAATCTCTCCTTCTAAGAAAATATCGAAAAAGAATTCCAAAAAAGAAAAGAACTTATGCAACTCATATTCAAAAACTTCAATTGACTACACATAATGCGAAGCACAAGGGACTAGTACTGTAGACTGACTTGTAGAAACAAATGATCACTTGGTGAAAAGTCCAAATGTGTCAATCTGGTTTACGAAGTTTATCATGCTCGCCCATCCGCCAAATCCAAACCCAACGATTAACACCCATACAACAATAAAGATGTTGATAATACAAGTCCCGACCCATCTCCCGAAGTACTTGGATGGTTGGTTCACTGCATTCTGCGCCAACACATTCAATCAAATGGTTAGTATATTGCATAATCGTGTGCACATAACAAATAAATCGTTGATATTATTCTATTCGAATCATTGTTAAACATATCAAAACATGTAAAGCATGAAAATAATTTATTGAAAGATTTTTGGAGTACTCTAATTAGACAAAAGAATTTCCTATATAGTACTATGCAGTGGGAATTTCGTACTTGTGCATCATGTATAAGATCATGTACTATATTCATGTAAAGCAAGGACGGTATAGAGGATTTCTGCACTCCCGCCCAAACCCCCAAAAAAATGTATTGTTAGAGGCTTCCGATTGACCATCAAATAAGAAAAATATACATTAAAATCCCGTCAATTATACTATAGGGTCATTTCTAATATTGTGTAACAAACATATTATCGAGTAATGACTTGGACATACCTCTCTGGCAGAGGCAGATCGGAAGGTGAAGATGTGAGCCAAAGCCGGGATAATGTAGACAGTGAAGCTAACAAGAAGTGATCCGACGGTAGAGTTGATGGGACCGAAGAATGGAAAAACAATAGCCAAGAACCATATGGGTATAACTACAGGCAACCTTGCAGCTGCCCGCTTGCACAAACTCTTGCACTCGTGCATCCCTATAGCCTTTTCCCACACAAAATACAACGGTGTGCATGCAAATCCAAACGTTATAAACTGCATAAATCAAAATTAGAAACTTCGTTAATCAGCAAGAACATTTTGATGTAGATATTTACGATTTTGGGTGTCAAACTGTGTCGGACCATGCCAAGAACCGGCTCGTTGCAAGTCTATATATTTACTAAAGAAAAGTAAAAGCCGGGGCGCGGCTACACGACCAATTTACTCTTCTAACAATGTAACAGTAGAGAATTAAATTTCTTAGGCATGCCTGATGGATGAGCATCAAAACAACAGCCATGTCCCTGAAGGGTGATCTTGGGAGAAGAGAAAATGCATTGGAATGATTCAGAAGCATATCTCCAAATGCCCAGTACACTGCTGCTGCAGATGGAAGCGTCAATGTCAGCACATAAAGAGTCGCCAGTAAGTAAATGGCCTTGAACTTTTGAGGCTTCCACATTGCGTGCATTATCTCTCTGTCAAACACAACCAAAATTTAAAACCCCCAATTAATTCTTCATCGACACCATGTTCAAACTAATCTGTTTAACATTCAGTGCTATGATAATTTTATCTTCCATTGGTTATAAGGTTAGTCAAGAGCGAGACTCTTCTTTAAGTCAGTTTATCTTAGGCTTGAAGTGATATTTTTATTGAAAAAATGGGGTCCTCTTCACTATTTTTCTCATTACATAAAGAAAAATCGCAGAGTGGTTGGAAAAAGAGTAGTCTTTTCAATACCTAAAAAGGAAGAAAAGGGTTTACAAGAAAGTATGACTTATTTTCTTGGCACGACTTGGAGGGGAACTGTTGGAAAAAGATTCTGGATAAAGACTGATCGCTAAATAAATACTGGGAATACTCAGATTTATGTCGAGGTTAGCCAAGGTTAAGTCCCTTTCGTTTCTAAACCACATTTTGGTCAAATTACTTTTCTACAATTGTCGATAAAGTCCCCGAACTTGTGTCCAATTGAGTAGAATTTGAGGTAAAAGACACAAATACAATGTCTGAGGATGTCTTACACCGTAACGGCATGTCCCCCAAATGTGTAGAGAATGTTTGTGGCTCCTGTGAAATATAGCACCAACTTGGTTGGTCCCGAGTGCATCACACCCTCCACCTATCATTAATTAAAAAAATAATCCATAATTTCGATTAACTTACTAACGGAAATAGATCGAATGATTGAACAATAAGTTACCTGCCCGTGTAGGAGGGACGCAACAGTGAGGTACCAGGCCGTGTACGTGGTCATTAACAAGCCGAGGAATGACCAAATTCGATAGTTATGGAAAGAAGGGATGAATACAGTAGTTGCACAACACGCTCCAAAGATGTAAGTCCAAGTTCTCTTGTCCAGATTGTCATTTATGTAATATATGTTACTGCATCACAAAGAAAATGTTACTTTTTTTTTTTTTTTTTGCCTCGTTAAGACATTAATTAAATTAACAAGTATATATGTACCTTGCACAGGCTATGAGTTGAATCACAGATCCAAACAGAAGAAAAGTGCAATTAAATGCCAATCCTACATTCCTCCAGTGTTTTCCAAGAAGCCCGTCAAGGACTTCAAACCACTGTATCATCGTGTTTGGTACACCGTATTAGACAGAATCGAAACAATATACTAACAACATAAGAACTGAGAAAAAAAATGAAAAACCTGGATAACATGATTTCTGAAATCGACTTTTTCCCTTTCTTTTCTAGTTCTGTACTCTACATAGAGAACACTAATAATATATGCAGTCCAACTGCCCATTAAGCCATAGAAGAGCTGAAAAAGAATCCCAGACAGCATTCCCAGCTGAGAAAATGAGTATGGTAAAGTGAGCAGCACTTGAGCCACCTGAAAATATATAAGAATAACTTAGAGCCAATAGACGTCCAGTGAGTGCACGCTAAATCTTTTATGGCATTCGATCACCATCATATGAGTGACATGAAAGATGGGTTTAAGTGTATAGGACTTACCTGATTTGAAGCACAGCTAAACCAGGCATCATAAACAGAGCCACCATGCCAAAAGAAGTTGGAGACTTTAGACTTAATATCTTTAGACTTCCCTTCAGTTTCCATTTCTGCATAATTTCCTGCTATCACAGTCTCTACTGCCTTTTCTGAGGATGCCATTTTGTATGCAGGATTCAGTTCAATAGAAAATCAATGGAACATGAACTTTAGGAATAAACGAAAATGGGATTTTGTTGTAGTTTCTGGGAAGTGGGTCTATTAACTATATATTTATATAGAGAGGGATATACAGGGTGGGGTAGGGTGGGGTCAGTGGTTGAAAGGTGTAGTTATAGAGGAGAATGAATTGGAAAGAGCTTGGATATTTGTGAATACTGGTTTGATTTTCGTGCTTATATTTTGTTCCTCGATTACATCTTTTGTTTTTTAATTAATTAATTAAACATAATTGCTTGCTTATTTTTTAAAACAATAATTATACAAGCGTGAAGGCTTGTCCACACGTGCGGATTCTCTAATTCCAAGACAAATGTGTAATACTAATTAATTTATTTTTTCTAAGCTAATCTCTCATTCCTTGATTACTTTTTCTATTTGGAAACACGATTTAATATTTCTTTTTATTCTTTATTTATGTAATCCTCTTGACCTCTTAAAACTTTTTAGCTCTTATTTACTTAGTCTATCTAATGTAGTTCAATTTACATAAATTAAGCTAATTTCAACTTCTAATTACATTATGCACACGATAATTGGATCAAAGACTGCTACTTTCAAAATAGGTCTAAGAATATGCCATTGAACTTGTGACATTCATGCACTGAGTCGCCAAATGACGCACGTTAAGAATGTTCAAACAACTTAACTTTGTCGAGCTTATACGAATAGTAAAGGAATACAGAGAACTTTCGTTTGGTTGTTTTTCTTCGAAAAGCATGACCTCTACAAAATTACATTCGAATCCATTTCTCCAAAGGTCCCATCAAATTTTTGGTCGCGTTCTTTGATAAACTAATTAGAGCTTATGTCTAAACCAACTAAGTGGACTAGAAAAGGTGACACTATGTTATAAGTACTCCAATCACTGGGGTAAGGTATCAAAATTTTGACATGGGGCCAAATGCATAAATTAAAAGTGATAAAGAAATAGAATATCACGCCAGCTTATTACAAGCATATGCACTTTTGACAAGAAATAAGGCTGTTAGAGGGGGACAAGGGATTTAAAAAGAATAGAAGAATGAAAGATGAGAAATTATGAGAAAGTAGACCACATGATTGCAGCCAAACGGGCGTGGTAGCTTTATGAATAGAAAAAAAAAAGATTTTTTACTTTATTTTATTTCTTTTTAGTCACATGGGGCAATTTAGGAAGCCTCAAGTTCTTGAAAATATAATTTATATGGATTTATTTAGTGGCAACATTCGAGAATTATTGAGAAGCCCCACTTTGGGAGTTGTTAGATTATGTACCTTTGGGAACATAGTCATCTTTCGCTATTGATATTGTTGTTAAATATCTATCTAGTGAAATCGATTTTTTTATTTTTAATTAGGTTGCCCTTCAAATTGTTGGACTATCGAGCTTATTTATTCAGTTCAATACGAGTATGTTGAGCTTTCAAATTTTTGTATTTTGAGTTACCTTAGTTTCCTTATTCAAAATAGAAGTTAAAAATATATATATTTAGACTAAAGTTGATAAATATATTGTAAAAACACACTCAAAAGGTTTGTTTGGGTGCATAACAACATATACATGGGATTAGGAGACACACAACCACCCCTCTTTATGTCACTCTTTCCATTCATCTGGGACCAAAAACAACCCACTGAATTATTTGTCCCCTTTTGACTCCTTGCCTTAAGTTTCCATACCCTACTGAATCGAACATAGCCACAACTAACGAGACTCAATTTGTTGTCGTTGTAATTATTTACAATTTTACATGACGAGATCAACAAAATGTCCACCGACTACTTGTTAAGGTTTACGAGGCATGAGGAAGTAGTGTTATTTGTCATAAAAGGGACATCGTTAAAATCTAAACTAGTCTGAGTACCTCATTCATCCATTTTGACGCGTGTCATGGATCTTTACAAATCGGTCATGCTCGATTATATTTTATGCTTGTACACATTCGTGTCAAATTTTTGAAGAGTTGATATACGAGTGAATTGTGTTACATTTTCGTAATATACCTAGATAATGTCTCACACCCATGCGTGTCAATGTAATACACTAGTGGTCATTGTGATTATGGATTATAACCGAAAATTAAGTTTTGCACCAGCTGGTCGGTCCATCTTTTCATTGGATGCCTTGTGACAATCAAATTTCTTTGATGGGTCACTTATTTTGGAGACAAACTTTACCTGCATGGGCTTTATGAGTTGAATTGAATAAAGAACACTATTTTTTTTTTTCTTTTGCATGCTGTGAAATCAGAATCATTTATTAACACAATAGTACAAAGTAGGTCCATTATTAATTCGAAATGTCCAAAATTATTCATGCAGAATAATTAAATGGAGAACATTGATTAAAAAGCAATATGATTCTTGACTTGAATGGTGGGAAGCCTAATTGTACTATGTCATGAATGTGTTGTTATGTACAATTTAATTGAAACTAGACAGATCAAGTTGGGCACAATTCTAAAGGGCAATAACAATAGTTATTTCGTGCTCGATGTTTCTTTTTAACTATTCAAGATTCCAAATTACTTTACGAGTATTGTAAATAATTTGAGTATATTATATGGTTTGGGATGAAATTTTTTATAGGTCACAAGTTATTATACGCTCACATATTATGAAATTAATTGGTCATACTTATTTCTCAATTACAAATTATTAAATTAATTGATCACAATTTAACAAATTGTGAATAAATTTAATTGGAATTTCACATTTTTGTGGCACATATTATTTATTGATCACATATTATATATTTCATTGGTCTCAATAATTTATTGGTCGCAATCAACTAAATAATTAATCACAAACACTCTTCCTCTCACCCCTATCACCACAACCTCACCAGCAATGTCATTGCCACCTCATCACTATACATAGCAGCACCACTACTTGCAAACACCACCAAGAAACCCTATTGCAAAATCACTACACAACCTCCGCAAAATATATCCAAAATCAGGGTCGTGACGACAACAACGATGCGACCACCGCAAAACAGATCCAAAGTCAAGCTAAGCATCAAATCAGATCAAATCCAAAATTATCTTCAAACCATGTTCTAAAAAGCGTGTCTAGGTGTCGCGAAGCGTGATGAAAACACTTCGCCTTGTGCCTAAGCGAGAATTAAGCGGTCAACGATAATGTTGACTGCTTAATGCTCACCTAGGTGTTCCTAGGCACGGCTAGTTATTAGGGACGTCTAGGCGTGCCTCCGACTGAAGCCCAAATTTTAAGGGGGCTCAATTTTTTCCCCCTTTTTTTTTTTTTTTTTGATAAAACCCACAGCCCAAACTCAGTAGCCTACTTT
>CAIGRN010009894.1:0-23432 GCA_903798345.1 Fraxinus anomala | reverse complement strand
AAGTATAAGGCTTGGTTGGTTGCCAAAGGTTATAGGTAAAAGAAATGACTTGTTTTCTTTGATACATACTCACCCGTTATTAAAATCAATTCGATAAGGTTACTATTGCAACTACAGCAATGCATAACTTTGAGATTCATCAATGATGAGTTGGAAGATGATATTTACATGGAGCAACATGAAGGGTTCGTATCTCCTAACTACAAACATAAGTAGGTTCGTTGGTCTACATAATTTGGAGTGCTCATATTGCGAGATGTGGTTGTTGTATCTTGGGAGATGATTGTCGAAAAACCATTAGCACCGATGCGGGGCAAATTCATCTTAAAAAGAAAGTGTCCAACACTTGCCTCGGCCAATTGCTAACTTATATCTCCTTATTTTCTTTTTCTGATTTCTTTATATTATTTTTGATTTAAGAAATTTTATAACATACTTTGATTTTATATAAGGTTTGAAACAAAGAATAGAAATGATAGAATCATATGTCGTATGTTCGACGACGAGAATCATTGGTTAGACTTCTCAAATCATATTTTAGTAAGTCGAATTATGTTTCAATTTCACGCATACTTATGATATGTTTTGAGAATATAATTCATACACATTGTCGGTGTAATATTTTCTAACAAGTCTGACTATCATATTTACCAGGTCTTGGAGGGAATAACAGCAATGTAAATACCCCACAATCAAAGGTAATATTTCTTATTAGACCTGAATTATTTATTAATTCTAATAGTGCTTATTTCCCTGCATGAATTGACTGTTTGATGATGTCGATTTTTTTTTCCCTGCTAGTCCAGGTCTTCAAGATGTTTCTATGTAGATCGTTTAAAATCATTTACAATAATAATCATCTATGCTTGCAATGGATAATCCATGCAGGCACATGACATTATCACAGTGTTACGATAATTGTTCTAGAATTGTCGGAGTGGTGCCTAAAAAGCCATTACGCTTGTTTTTGATCTTATGGTATATCTATCTAGAATACTGAGCTACAAAAGTTAATCCATTATATTAAACAATAGATGGTTTTGATTAACGCCGAAGCGTCCGAGCAAATGCATATTTAGCTTTAATGGAAGACAGCTTCACGTGTTAATTGTAAGATTGAGGCTGTTCAGTAGTTTTTGGGCATAGATGTACTTTATATTAAATGACGTAACACACAAAACAGTAACAACCAAACTGACCGTTTAGATATTGATTATTGTGGATTGAAACCTCAAAACAATAATAGACATGCCTTCTCGGTAGGTTTAGTATTGATAAACAAGCTGGGCTAAGCCTATATTTGCCTCATGTTCAACAAGTGCTATCCACTTATTTACTGTTCATTTCTATCTATTTATAATTTAAATCGTTTATAAACACTTTCCCAAACAAATGTGATTCATATTGTACTTATTTCATTTTGTGCACTGATTTACTTCTGCACATGAAACAATATGCACGAATTTGTAATACCCCAAATGGTAACATAGTATTCTATAATTCAAAGTTCATCCTAAATTATATCATTATGGCATGAATACAGTTTTTAATGTGTAATTATTTGCTCATGCGAGTGACTGGAGCTGCGTGTACTTTTTCTAATTCTCTTGTTTGCAACTTTGTACGATAATTTGTATATATGAGGACCTGTAATGCAAAGGTCCAGTAGAAAAGTTTGTAATTTGTAATTTGTTCTTCTTGTGTTTCAATTCTTCTTATCCCCTTCATGTGGTGACACTGTAAATTATGTCTCTCCTCCTCCTCCCTTTATGGCTTTTATTTGTGAATCTCAAGCCTGCAGATTTAGATTTAACTTATTTTGTTCAATAAGTATACGAAGAGAACAAAACCCGAGTTAAAAGGCATTTATGTCACAAATGAGGTAAAATGTACGAAGTAAAAAACTAACAATTAATGGGGGACAAAAAGTTTAGCCAAAAATCAACCACATGCCTCTATTAGCCTAACCAAACAATACTGCCAAACGTGTCATATTCAAATCCTTGAAAAGATAATCCAAAGTAAATTTGGACAATATTCGTTTTGTGAAAGCTTGTATATTAATGTGTTGGACTTTTAGGTCATGTACGACTCAATTAGTGTTGGTTCCATAAACTGTCTTTTCTTCTCTACTAAGATGCACATTTCAAATAGAGTTCTTAAGCAGTAGATATTTTATGGTTGTTCGACTAACATCCACATAACGTGAATATCGTAGAGTTATAACGAGAAATTGACCATGAAGATATATTTAGCCTCTATTTGGTTTAGATAAAAATCAATTTTTTAGTAAATTTTGATATAAGTTGATGAAATATGTGATTAAAATTAAATGTTAACTTGAACTTAATTTTTAATTTACTTTTGAAACTGAACCAATCTGAGGTTTAATACGTAGTATTAGATAGGATCAATACAATAAATAAGATTTTAACTTTTTTTCCATTCTTAATTTTATTAGGTACTATCTAATCCATCTTAGTACACGCGTACTTTATATATTAAGTTACGCTATCATCTCAAGTCGATAACATGTACTATGTAACACACCCCAGGGAGAGATGGAGACATGGTAAGCATCTCTTGTAAGTGTTATGCCCTAAATCTAATCAATTTTAGACACAAATACTTTTAATATATAATTGGTGCATATTTAAGGTAAAATCTATTATTTAATTGAATTAATGTTCTAATAAATTAAATAATAGAATCCGTACATTCAAGTTTTGATAATTTGTTAATTACAATGAGTTGATATTGTGATATACAAATTACATATGATATATGACTAAATCTTAAATCATCCGTGGTCATAAATAATAATGAGATACAGATATCATTATTATGGATAGACCATCGCGTGTGGCATTTCTTACTTGTGAAGTAGTTGACCTCATAAATTAAATTGTGACGACATTTAAATGAACACGTGAATATTTTATTATAGAACAAAACATTATAGACCCACTTGAGAGATTTCACATGAATAACTATTTGAGTGTCAGTGGTTAATCTTTAACGTTCGATAGTAAAATTGGTTATTCGACTTGAGGTCATCATAGTGCTTGATACGAGGACAATCATACTTTGGTGGTGTCGGAAGTTATTCTGTCATGTGTCGCTAATACGACATCTTTCGGGTATGTCAAAAATCATATGAAGGTTGTGAATGATCAATAGAGGATTCATCACTTTTAGATAGTTAGAGATTATGATCTGCATTTCATTCAATTGTGTTGACAACGAAAACCTTAGCCAATGTGTACTCATAAGTCGAAAAGGATTTTTCGACTTACATTGATTTAATAGAGGTATGAAAGATAAGATCGATAATTGAGATTGACACACATCAATATCGCGTAATTAATCGGATCATATTGACGAATGGATTATAATTTCAGAGTAAACGAATAAGTTAGGTCTTATCATACCACGTAACATTTTTCGTCGCATGTATTGCCTTGACACAATGCTCGATGTCAATGTAGGACGACGAATGTGAATTGGTGATAAATTAAAGGGGACATTTTAATTTATCGTGATCGTTAAATATCGTGATCGAAGCCTAATGTGCCACAAACAAAAGAATAACAAGAAAAATGAGATTCACAAATTAATTAATTAACAAGTGTTGGACAATTAATTAATTGGGTTGAGCCTAATTGATTAATTAATTCATGTATCAAAATTAGTTAATTGAATTAATTAAATATTGAATTGGATTACGTTTAGGAAACGGGTCAAGCCCACCTGAACTTATATTAATAATTCTTTAGGGTTTCAGAAAAATCAAACAAGACATAATTCATATTCATGCCAATACAAGAAAAGAGAAACCTTAATTCTCTCATTCTTATTCCCCGTGTGGATTTCCATTGGAGGTTAGACAATTTGACAGCTATGGATTGCAGATCGTGTTTGTTCGTGTTCCAAGATCAGTAAAGGAGTTTGCATAATCTACAAAAATGTATAATTTCTATCACAATTTCTTTCCAAACACGAAGAAGATCCTTAGTGGGAATTGAAATTTATTTTATTTTTCCTTGTACATGTTAGGGTGTGTTTGAACCACATTATTTTGAAAGAATGTATTTTGGAATAGTGGATTGATGGTGAATGTGTGGTTGAANCGAGCCAATGGACCTATTGTTTCGTGTTTGAATCATATTATTTTGAAAAAATTTATTATAAAATATTAAATTGATGAAAAATGTGAGATTGAAAAAGAAGGAAAAATTATTGATGTGATGAAATATATTATTTTATTGAAAAATATGTGGTTAAAAATGAGTAGAAAAATGAGAATGAAAAAAATAATGTGTATCAAACATATGCTAAAAGTAAATTCTCAACAGTGGTATCCGAGTCTAATTTGTGTTTGTTAGAAATTGTCTTGAATCTTTGGAAACAATCCATGGTTGATTGTTTGTTTTTCATGTTTCTAGCTTTTAAATAAAATCATTTTCATCTTCTAAAATCTATTTTTGAATAGAAAATAATTTTTTGGTCCAAAATCTGGATCTGGAGGAAAAGGGCTAGTGGCGCACGCGGAAGTAGCGCAGCAAAGCATTCTCGTATTCCTTGCGACGCGATGCTGTATAATGGCAATGACAGTAGGCGCTGCTGGGCTCTACAGCGGTGCCTGTCGCCTCTGCACTAATAAGCGGCATTTTCGGGCTGCTTTAACGTGGCAGGAGGCCACCAACAAGTCCTTGCCGTGGTCAAAAGATATGGAGCCGACAACAAGAACAAAATAAAAAAGTTTCTAATATTTCGGTCTATTGTGAAGGATTGGGGCGAGGCCTGTGTTGCAATTTATGAATTTACTAGCCCTTATCTGCAATTTTATCTCTGGGAGGGTCAATTTGCAATTTATATAAAGAGGGCATGTTTCGAAATTTATGATAAATTTGATTTTCAATTGGGTTTTGACTAAAATTTGAATTTTGACCTGTTTAACATTACATTTAAAATCGACTATTTTTATATTTTCATTAGAATTGAATTTTAACTTAAATATTAAAATTTGATCATAAATTGAATTTTATTTTATTTAGGGGTTTTGTCTTAAATTAAAATGTTGGACTCTAATTTGCTATTTAATTAAAATTTGGTTTTAATTAAATTATTCACCATAATATATTCTTGAAATTAGAGGTAGACTCTAATTTGACATTTAACTAGATTTTGATTTTAATTAAATTATCTCGCCCTAAAATTTTTATTGAAATTAGAGTGGACTCTGATTTGAAATTTAATTAAAATTTGATTTTATCTAAATAAGTTCGTCCTAATATCTTGGAATTAGAGTTGGATTCTAATTTTTCTATTTAGTTAAAATATTATTTTAATTAAATTCAGCCGCCTTAAGTTTTGAAATTAGAGTTGGACTATAATTTGATATTTAATTCGAATTTGATTTTAATAAATTGTCTCACTCTAAAAGTTTGAAATTCGAGTTGGGCTCTAATATTTAATTAAAATTTGATTTTAATTAAATAAAGTCGCTAATTCAATTAATTGATTAATTAATTATTTAATTGTTTCGATCCATTTGTCTAAATCAGTTTAGACGATCTTAATTGCTAAAAACTTGAAATAGGTTTACATATAGTATTAAATATTATAAAAGAAAGCATTCATATGATGAATATTTTATTAATGGATGATTATGGACTCGACAATATAGTTGTGTTAAATGGTTAATTTTATTCTTGTTGTTGGGTCTGCGAACTTTTATTTATTTTGGACCTGGGAGTCCGTTATAATTTTATGGACTTGCGTGTCCAATTATTTAGGCCCGGACATGTGTGTCTAATTATTTAGGCATGTGTGTCAACTAGTATATGATACATATTATAGCTAACACATAAGATGTATGAAGACAACAATTATTAGTTTAATGATCTGAGAATTGTATGGAGATACCATTGATAATAGTATTTATCCCAATAATTTATTAAGGCTTGTTAAGTACGCTTATGGTTTTAATATAACAAATGAGATCTCATCCCACTAGGAGCCAGGTATAAATTTCATAAAATTATGTGAGGGGGTCATAAATTTGAGTTAAACCGTAAGATCATATTTAATTAATAAAAGATCATGTTAAATTCATTGATGCATTCTATATCTTAAACTTTTACTTTTCATCATTTACTTTTTTTGAATCATGAGTGACCTTATGTATTTAAGAGGCATAATGGATGTCAACAATTAAACCAAAATTTCTTGTCTGACACTGCAATCTGAGAATTATTCTCAAGTATGAAGAAAATTGATTATGAATTTAACATAAATAAACTCAAATGCATACTCATTGAGTTGCTGAACATGCTTAAAACTGTTAAAATCTAAGTTTGTAGTGAGCAAATCTTAGTCATAGATTCCTCTAAGGAAGTCTAAATGATGCTTTAGTAAAGCAACCAAGATGGCTAAGACAGCCATAGTGAATAAGGATAATATCAAATCTAATGACACTTACTATCATTTTGAAATGATTGGTCATTGAAAAATAAATAGCAAGACTTATATCTACTTCATTAGCTTCTTGGGTATTAGATACCAGATATGGATCTCATATTTATAAATATGTAGAAACTAAATAGAGGTAGACCATTGCAAAATAGAAAAGTTGACCTGCACGTTGAAAATGAGCAAATATTATTGCATTGCCTGTAGGAGCATACTTATTGTCGTTACCTTTAGGTTTAGTATTAAAATTAGAGAAATATTATTTTGTTCTCACCATTACCAAGAATATTATTTGAACTTCATGTTTGTATATGAATTATTTTAATGTTAAGGACAATTGTTGTTCATTTTATCTTGTAAAATCTTAATGGTTGTGGTAAATTATAAAATAACATTTATATTATAAATATTGAGTATTCTATAATGAGTATAGAAATTGAAAGACATAAAAATGATAATAAGAATAACACATATATCTGGCATTGTAGATTTGGTCACATAAATGAGAATGAAATTCTAAAATTAAATGGAGATGTATATTTGGGTTAAATGATTTTGAATTATTTGAAAAATGCGAAATATGTATGTTAGGCATAATGACCAAATCCCCGTTTATTTGAAAAGGTGAAAGATCTGCACAATTACTGAATCTAATACATAGTATGTATATTGATCCATATCAATTAATGCTAGATAAAGTCTCTATTACCTTATCACATTTACTGAAAATTATTTAAAAAATGGTCATGTATATTTGATGAAATTCAAGCATGAAACTCTTTTAATTACTAGGTCGAATACATAGTGATGTATGTGGACCTATATCAATTAATACCAGGTGAAGTTTGTCTTATCTCATCACATTTACTAGACGACCATTTCAGAAATGGTCATGTATATTTGATGAAATTCAAGCATGAAACTCTTGAAATATTTAAGAGATTCAAGATAAAAATAGAGAAACAAATAGTTAAATGTATTCTCACACTATGACTTGATCGAGGTAAAGAATATTTAAAATGGAGAATTTTAGATTATTTAAAAGAGAATGAGATTCACTCATAGTGGATTCTTCCACATACACTGCAACATGATGGTATACATAAAAGGATGAATCATACACTATTTAATATAGTGCAATTAAGAACAAGTCATGCAAACCTTCCAAAATCATTTTGAGGTCATGCAATGATTGCCGCGTGCTACACACTAAATCGTGTCTAATCTAAGTTTATTGACAAAATTTCATACGAATTATGAAAAGACAGAAGGTCCAACTTGTCTCATAAGAAAGTTCAAGACTGTAACGTTTATGTGAAGCGTATTGAATCAGATGAGCTTGAAACTAAAATCGATAAATATATATTTGTGGGATATCCAAATGAGACAATTGGATATCAATAATATAATCTCGTTGAGAAGAAGATATTCATCTCAAGACATATCATACTCCAAAAGTAAGTGTTTATTCTAGGAGAGGACAGTGGGAGCGGAATAAATCTTGAAGGAGTTCAAAAATTCATGGATATAGTTGACCAAGTAGATGAACTTGAATCTGATCCCATACTTGCTGAGGGACGTACTCTTGATCGGGAAGTGGAGACTCCTGAGGAAGAGTCAGCTCCGTGTAAATCTTGTAGGATCATTTGACGTTCTGGAAGGTACGAATCTATGATTACTAATCGAGAATGATGAACCTACTAATTATGCATAAGCACGCATAAGCAAAGTCAAGTGTTGACTCGAAGAGATGGTAGAAGACTTTGAAATTCGATATGAACTTAATGTATGTAAACAAGGTTTGGATCTTGGTTAACTCGCTTAATGGATTAGAACACATTGGTTGTAAATGAGTTTATAAGAAAAATGTCAGCAAAGATGGAAAAAATTATATATACAAAGCAAGACTAGTAACAAAAGGTTACAAACAAAGACATTGAGTTGACTTTGATGAAACATTTTAGCATATAGCCATGTTAAAGTCCATTTGAATTTTGCTTGTAATAGTTGCATACTATAACTATAAGTTATGGTAAGTGGATGTTAAAACTGAATTCCTTAACATGAACTTAAAAGAGGAAGTGTACATGACACAATCCGAATGTTTTATATCCAAAAAAGCCAACAAGGTATGCAAACTTGATCAATCCATATATGGATTGAAAAAATCTCTTGGAATTGAAATCTTCGATTTGATGAGAAAGTCGAAATGTTTAATTTTATAAAAAAATGAGGACAAACTATGTGTTTATAAGAAAATAGAGGGAGTATTATTGCATTCCTAATATTATATGTATAAGACATATTATAGGAAACGACGTCCTTGTATTTCAATCGTTGAAATTATGGTTCTCAAATAATATCTCCATGAAAAATATGAGAGAAGCAACTTGATCTACAGAGATAGATCTAGAAGATTGCTTAACTCATCTTAATCTATATAGATAAAATCTTGAGAAGATTTTATATGGTGAAAATGAACTACGAGTTCATTGATACATTGATCCTAACTTCTAGTCCGACTAGAATAATAGCAAATCTCAATCAGGATATTGATTTACTCTTAAGAGATATGTTGAAAAGGTTTCAAACAAGAAATAACCGTTGCTTCAATAGCAGAAGCCTAATACACAATTACTTTAGAAGCGACAAAGATTGTGGTACGAATCAAGAAGTTCATTAATGAAATTAGAGTAGTTCATATCATTGTTGATCACATGTTTCTTTATTGTGATAACATGGAGCCATCGTGCAAGTGAAGAAACTAAGATCTCATCAATAATCTAAACACGTGTTAAGGCGATATCATCTTATCAGAGAAATAACATAAAGAAATGACGTAAAAAAGAACGAATTCCTACAAATTATTAAATTGTTGATCCATTCACAAAGGGTTGCGCATAACATGATCGTCATGTAGACTCTTATGATATTAGATATATAAGTGATTGAATTAAGTGCAAGTGGGAGTTTGTAAATATTACGCCTTAAGTTCAATCAACTTTGGACATAAATACTTTTAATATATAATTGATGTATATTTATGATAAGATCTATTATTTAATTGAATTAATATTATAATAAATTAAATAATATAATTCGTAAATTCAAGTTTTGGTAATTTGATTTACTCTTAAGAGATATGTTAAAAAGGTTTCAACAAGAAATAACCGTTGCTTCAATAGCAGAAGCCTAATACACTATTACTTTAGAAGCGACAAAGATTGTGGTACGAATCAAGAAGTTCATTAATGAAATTAGAGTAGTTCATATCATTGTTGATCACATGTTTCTTTATTGTGATAACACGGAGCCATCGTGTAAGTGAAGAAACTAAGATCTCATCAATAATCCAAACACGTGTTAAGGCGATATCATCTTATCAGAGAAATAACATAAAGAAATGACGTAAAAAAGAACGAATTCCCACAAGTTATTAAATTGTTGATCCATTCACAAAGGGTTGCGCATAACATGATCGTCATGTAGACTCTTATGATATTAGATATATAAGTGATTGAATTAAGTGCAAGTTGGAGTTTGTAAATATTACGCCTTAAGTCCAATCAACTTTGAAAATAAATACTTTTAATATATAATTGATGTATATTTATGATAAGATCTATTATTTAATTGAATTAATATTATAATAAATTAAATAATAGAATTCGTAAATTCAAGTTTTGGTTTTTATTATTTAATTGAATTTATATTCTAATAAATTAAATAATAGAATCCGTAGATTCAAGTCTTGGTGATTTGTTAATCACAAGGAGTTGTGATTGTGAGATACAAATTACATATGACTGGATTTTAAATCATCTGTGGCATTTCTTACTTGTAAAGTAAGTAGTTGATCTTATAAACTAAAATGTGATGACATTTAAATGAACACGTGAATGTTTTATTACAAAACAAAATATTGGAGACACATTTGGGGAGATTCCACATAGATAATTATCTGAGTGTCAGTGGTTAATCTCTAACGTTCAGTAGTGGAATGGGTAATTCGACTTGAAGTCATCATAGTGTCTTATATGAGGACAATCATACTTTTGTGATGTTGGATGTTACTCTGCAAATGGTCGCTAATACAGTATCATTCAGGTATGTCAAGAATCATATGAAAACCGTGAATGATCAATAGAGGATTCGTCACTATTAGATCGTAAGATATTATGATCTATATTTCATTCAGTTGAATTGATACGAAATCCTTGGTCAAGGTGTATAAGTCCAAAAGAAGTTTTCTACTTACATTGATTTAATAGTAGAATGAAAAATATGATTGATAATTAAAATTGACACATATTCATATATCGTAATTAATCGAATCATATTGACGAATGAATTATAGTTTCACGGTAAACGAACAAATTTAGTTTTATTATACCACATAATATTTTTCATCAAATTTATTGTCCGACACATTGCTAGACGTCGATTTAGGACGACGAATGTGAATTTGTGATAAATTAAAAGAGACATTTTAATTTATCGATTTTGATTAGATCAAAATAATAATTCACGTCGTTAGATATCGTGATCGAGAGCCTAATGAGTCACACACAAAAGGAGAAACAGAATAATGAGATTCACCAATTAATTAATTAACAAGTGTTGGACAATAAATTAATTGAATTGTTTATTAATATGTCCGAATTAATTAATTTATGGACCAAATTTAATTAATTGAATCTATTAAATATTGGATCGGATTACATTTAAGAAATGGGCCTAAGCCCGCTTGAACTTATATTAATAAGCCGTTAGGATTTCAGAAAAATCGAACAGAACATAATTCATATTCTTGCTAGAACAATTTAAGAGAAACTATAATTCTCTCATTCTTGTTCAATGTATAGATTTTTACTGGAGGCTGAATAATTGGACAACTGTTGATTGCATATTGTAATTGTTCGTTTTCCAATATCAGCAAAGGAATTTGCGGAATCTGCAAAATGTATAATTTCTATCACAGTTTCTTTCTAAAAACAAAGAATATCATTGATGAGAATTGACATCTATTTTATTTTTCACTGTGGATGTTAAGTAAATTCTCAACATCTCTAGCATTCATCACGAGCTTTTGACTATCTTGTTATACAAGGACAAGGGCACAAACCATTTCGATTTTTCCCAAGTTGAAAGCATGTTCGGCTAAGATTATTATTATTTTTAGTTTTTGTGGATTATTTTGACTGTGCAATGGACTTGCTATACCAAAAAAGCTACTTATAAGTTATAATCTTCGTTGAACATGGCTTTTCTACATTACTCATTAAGCCTTATTTGATTAAATCAACGTCAACAATTAATTTTAACTACATGTTTCATGGAACTCACAACTTTCAACCACACATTTAATCAACTTTAATCAAAATCTACTAAATTTCTAATTTTAATTCAGCTAAGTAATCCATATGCCAGTGTATTCAGGAGACACCTGATGACCTAAAAAACTAGACAAAAAAAAAGGGGTTGTTTCATTTTGTTCTACTTTTTCTTTTCTATGCAACCCATAAGCTCGCGCACTAATAATATGCATCAACAACTTAATAGAGTCGAGTACGCAACTAATTCATAATAATTTAGAAACTAAAATTATTTATAAGTAAAAATATTAAGCTTAGCCAAACTAGCCATTTTGCGAAATTGAATTGGATGGCTCAGGATCCCTTGGGTCTGTTTGATTGGCAAATGTGAAAAGACTTTTCAAATAAGTTGAAAAATAAAAATTCAAATGCCCTATAGAAATGTATTTTTCATAAAATTGGCAAACAATAAGCTTAAAATGGTTATACCTTATAATTCGAACTTCATTTTTACTTTTGTATCAAACAGTTAAAGTAAAAATTGAATTCCTCGTATGTAACGTTTCCATGAAATTTAAACTAATCTAACGAACTCTTAATGTTTTATATTCCAAACACCTTCCTATGAGAAAGTCACATCCCTCTATGTCCATCAGACCATCGCCTATTAAGCCCTTGTTCAATTTACATTACTTTCAAAATACGTTTTTCTCTCTTTTATTTTCAATCACACATTATTCAATAAAATAATATTACATGTAAATATAAATTTTTTTTTTATTTTTTAACTACTCATTTTCCATCAATCTACTATTTCAAAATACATTCTTAACAAACAACGAGGTTCAAATAGGTGCTTAACATAAGAGCTCCATCCATTTATTTTCGCCGTTGGATGCGAAGATTGTGTCACTATCTTTCCCAACTAATACATTGACATAAACGTCTCTCTTTCCCTTCTTCAGATAATTCATTGTTTGCGATCAGCTACCACTGTCGAACTTGAGGTGCTCGAGCACTGCAAGTCTAGCACATTGACAGGAGTGAATGAACTCGAACCCATGTCGAGTACTGATTCATAGCCATCCATTGCTATTTCTTGCATCAAATTGTAACAATTCAACAAATTATTCTGTACAAGGAATGGCAAAAAAGAAGTAAATAGAGATGAACCAAAATGGAAACTGCGAAAGGGAAATGACATTACCTTATTTACGTAGGAACAGCTGCAGATTGCATTTCTGAAGCTAGTAAATTGTAAAGGAAACCATTCATGAGCAGCGGATAATAAAGCCGAGGCCGAAATTATTGATGGCTTGAACTCGAGGAGCTTGATATCTGATATTCAATGACGACATACTGTAAGAAAAATAAGCTAAAATCTTGTTAATTGTAGCGTTGACTACCCTATAGACTAACCATTTTGAGCTTTTAGTATAATCTCAGTGGCTCTGTTTTTCAATGCTTGCCTTGATGGTTGATCCTTAAATTTGAACAATGAGATAAAGAAATGGATAAAAGAAAAAGGACTGATTGAACGCATTCGCCATTTTAGAGCACCAAGGATCAACAACTCCATTCGCTCCATGGTGTGTGAATCAAAAATTATACCTCCATCATTCTGCCCAAAAGATTATACATTTATAAAATATAATCAATAAAAATCTTAACATAATTTTAATTCGACGTGCGAAAACGCAGAAATACCTGAATATCAGTAATAGAACACTCTTCTTTTCTCATCTTCAGTGCTAATGAAACGCAAGAAATCGCCAAAAGTCTCAAGATCCACGGCTTCCCTTCCTGCAAAACCAAGAATTCATTACATCTTTTACGATCGAAGTGGGATACAATTTTATAGGCTTACGTTGAAGAAACTTACCAGTATATATTGAGTAGAAAGGAACCGATCCAGGTAATTGATGGCAAGATAAGATAAAAATGGATCAGAATTTTGAGAAAAATGTAACACCAAAGAAATGGTTTCGCGCCGAACCGCAACACGTAAATCTGTTTCCTCGAGGAATGATTTTGAAGGCATGTGATCAGTCTCAATGAAAAAAAGTGTATCTGAATTTGGCAATGGATTTTCAAGGTCAAACTCAAACTCCATCGATGAACCTTTTGAACCTCTCTCTTTCTTTCTCTCTTCAATACATTGTTTTGTGGGTTTTTTCTTTTCTTTACCCTGGTGGGGGTGGCGTGGGGGTGGTGAGCAGAGGGAAGTAAATGACAAAGAAGAAGAGATGAGCTGTCTGTGGTTTCAGTCGTCTTTACATTTCACATTGGGAAGGAAAAATATATACGTGGGGAAGACCCAAGACCGTAGAGTTTTAATCAGGTGCGCTTGAGGACTACAGTTAAGAATTTACTTTAACGAATGTCGGAATGGCTGGAGGGAGGAAATATTATCGCCAATGTGTTTTTAGGGTACTCAATTTCATTGAAGACGGAGATGGAGCCTGTGGTTCATAGGACTCGAACACGTGACTACAAACTAAGATGTTGAGAGTTCAAACTATCTCTAATTGCACAAAATTTACCCGAAGGAGAAGTACATTTTCCTCTAGGGATCAAAAAGATTAATGTCATTCAATATATTTGATGTTAAGCACTAATTTAAATGGCAAATATATGATATTAAGTAATACATTTGCTTATTCATATAATTGAACCTATCAAATGTAGCCAACTAGACTAATACTCTTAACACTACTGTTTCTAAATAGCATTATCTGTTCGAAAAATCCAAATCGTGTAGCGAACAAAAGAATTGATGATTCACGTGATTATGTAATTAGGAAAATCATTACTTTAGAGTTTATGATAGGAGACATTTATTATACTTTAATATCATTAGTTAGACCTTTTTCCATTATTAAAAAAAAAAAAAAAAAAAAGACCTATGCAATGATATTTGTTTTTCTCATAAATAAAGTTTTGCTATTTAATGCATTACTAATGCTTGTAATCTATTTTCATATCATATCATATCATTTGACTTATAATTATATTAAGGACGATATTCAATAATCAAATAATTTAAAAGCTTAAATTATTAAAGAGAGATGGCTTTTATTTACTTAAATCCCATCTTTAATATACCTCTCTATTATGTATTGAATTCATAATTGTAGATAGGACGAGATTTGAATATGGCCAAAATTCGACTTTAGTTGGCAAAATGCAATTATAGCTGAAAACCATTTACAACTTTATTTAAATCAATATAAGCAGTAGTCAAATTTTTTTATGTTATTCCTAATTTTTTTTCATCATTGTGTTATTATATGACATATTTGGCACGGTTAGCTCTTTAATTATGATAAATATCGATACATAACTTGTTTCTAATTCTATTTACTTCCGTTCAATTTAACCTCTAATCGTCATAGATTCCTTTACCATTATGGTTTTTAAAATAGATTGAATTAAAATTTTCTTGTTCCTTCGAATCATGCTCACTATTCTACTTCAACTTTTTTTTTTATTATTTTACTTATTTCCCTTGTATTACTTATTCGAATAAAGTTATTGCAATGGATACTCGCTTGTCCAATTTGTTTAACAATGTACAAAATTATGTAAAACGACTTTATCTCTATTAAAGATGGATCATAATATAAATAAAAAATACCCCGTAAAATATGAATGACCAAACCGCATTTAAGCTTCACTTTATTGCAGTTTATGAGAAGTAAAACCAACTACTATAATGATGAATAAGTACCAATTCTTAATAAATTTTTGCAACACATTAAAGGGAGTTTCTGATAAATATACCACTTATTGTTAGACTGTAATGTTAAAAAAATAATGAATATATGGTTTAAAATTAATTTATTCCTGAAAAATAAGAGTTTTAAAATGTACTCTTTGAACTCTTTAATGTAAATTATATTATTTATTAAATTTTCCTTTGATGGCAAATAAACATTTTAGATAGTTTTACTTTCATATTAATGAATATATCATGTTTCTACTTTTTGTTATTGTATCTATACTTTTGTTGATAAGTTGGCTGGTATATACTGAAATATGACTTATTTAACCTCTGTTTGGTAGGGATTAAAATAATTTTTTTAGTAAATTTTGATAGAAGCTGATAAAATATGTGATTGAAAAATTGTAAAATCCATAAAATATATGTTTAAAATTAATGATTAATTTAAATTTAAATTAAAATCTAAATTTTAATCCACACCAGCAAGAGCTTAAATGTATGACCATCATCCCAATAATTTAATATATTTCAATTTTATATGTAACTTAGATTACACAATAGTTGAAGAAACAAAGGCCAATTGATCACTACAAAGTGGGGCTCACACTTTTTGGAGGATATTATCTTGGACATGTCCAAAGGCAAGGACAAACTTTAAATCTTTTGGTACTCATAAAAAATTGGAAAATCCACTTCCCCAATTCTAACAAACAAAACCCAACAAATTTTGTTCGATACAGAATTGTAATTTCAGAGTGACAGCTTGGTTTCGTGTCCTCAAATGTATGACCATCTTCTTGAAATAAGTTAAATTCATCGATGGTCATTTAATTTTATATTTGATGTCATTATGGTAACTTTATTCGATTTTATTTCACCATGATCATTCAATTTTATATTTAGTGTCACTATATCCACCCAATTTGATTTTATTTCACCATGTCATCCAATTTCATATAACATTTCATCATGACAACCAAATTTCATATAACATTTCACCATAACCGTCCAATTTTTTTTCACCAAAACGGCAACTTTACATTATATATAAAATAAATTTAAAAAAAATTAAAATAAAAACTTATTAAAAAAAGTTCCTTAAAAAAAACTTATTTTTTTTAAAATGTTACTTAAAAAAATAAAATAAAATAAAAACTTATTAAAAAAAGGTACTTAGAAAAATAAAATAAAATTTACATTAAAAAAATTACTTAGAAAAATAAAATAAAATAAAAATTCATTTAAAAAAAGACATTCCTTAAAAAAAACTATTTTTTAAAAAAATAAAATAAAATAAAAATTTATTTTAAAATAAACTTTTTAAAAAAAAAATTTAAACTTTTTTTTTTAAAATTTATTTTATATATATAATACAAAGTTTCCATTTTACCCTTTTAAAATTACTGAAAATAGTGAAAAGAAATTAGGTGATCATGATGAAATGTTATATAAAATTAGGTGATCATAGTGAAACGTTATGAAATTGGATAGTCATGTTGAAATAAAATTAAATTGGATGGTTATAATGACATTAAACAAATAGTAGGATGATTATGATAAAATGAAATCAAATTGAGTAGTCATGATTGAATTAAGCATAAAGTTGAATTTAACCCTCTACAATTAGCAAGATTATGAATAGGACAAAAACAACTGCAATTTCTATGTAGACATGTCTTTGTTAGGCCATCTGTGGCTTGTAGTGCAATTATAAGCATACGACTTTTATGGGTTTTAGTGAAAACCAAAGTCAATGTGAAAAAATGACTTGCACTGTTAGATTAGATAATGAAGAGCTTTTAACATGGAATGTGAAAGGGGAGACATGGTTCACATTATGCAATCTAAGCCCCAGTTTGAAGGCGGTGTTTTTAATGCACATTATTATTAAGAAGAAAATGTATTTTATGATGTGATGTGATAAAAAAATGTGATTAAAAATTAAGAATTTTTTTTAGATTTACGTATAATATTATTTTATTGAAAAATGTGTAGTTGAAAATGAGTATTGAAATAATGAATTTTGAGAAGAATGTGAATAAAACAGTTGATTTTGATATATTTTTTAGTAGATTTTGATAAAAGTTGATAGCATGTATGATTGAAAAGTTATAGAATCCATAAAATATGGAGTTGAAATGAACTGTTAACTTGGACTTAAATTAAAATTTAGATTTTAATCAATATCAAATAGGAGATAAGTCATTTAACCAATGAGAAATTACATCGGTACGAAAGTTAATATTTCACTAATATTTTTTTTTTTCCATATTTAACGGCTTAAATTTTTTGTTAGACAAGTTAAAGTTCAAGAGGCTGTGATTTAAATCTTGCTGCTAAATTTTCTAATACATAACTTTTTTTTTTTTTTACTCTTTAACCACTTCAATTTTTAGACTGTATTGACTTCACCTAATTTATTTGTAGTAGAGTAAAAATGCAAAAGACTATGAAGAAGACACAAGATGCAAATATAAGTTTGATCATGTAAATTGAACTTATTTTATCAAATGATTTTTAAAGTTATTTTTTAGAACCTTGTAGTACAATCAAAGACGCACAACACATTCACTCTGGGCTGCGACATAAAAAATTTAATCTTAGCCCTTTCTTGAATTATGTAAACATGCATAAATTTGCAGCAGGATCGATTGAGTGCATCTAAAGCTGCATGTAATGTTTGCCAAGTGAATAGAAAATAGCAAAGATGCAGAGTGTGCTCAGAAAAATAAACTTAATTAAGAAAATGTTTAAATTGGACCTCAAAAACCTTCTTTTGTCATATGCCTGCTTCCCAAAATTTGATAAGCTATATATGCGTTACATTTGACAAAAATAAGCAGCCAGCAACCTAAGCCTTGGAATTAAGCAAATGGCTAGAATCTTTTCCTTTTATATCTATTGCTAAAAAATTGATTTTGACATATTTATTCCAAGATTTACATTTGAGTCATTAAACAATATACATCATTTAATAATGATACCTTTTTTTTTTTTTTGGAAACTAGTAATGATTGATTTTTAATATCTACACTAGTGAATTAAATAAATTACGAGATCAAATATTTCTTTATCTTCGTATATCTAATTTGAAACTTCACATAATTTTGATACGTAGCTAGTTGGTGAATAAGATTAGCTAGGTGGTTGATGAACTGAAACTATTCCATTCGTATGACATTACTTCACGAGTGTATGAACTACATATTTTAAATTATTTCAGCATGCGAGATATATGCTATTCATTCATATTATGTAAATGTAATTATTTTATAAGCATCATAAATCAAATTGACCTCCTAACTCGATGATCAAAGAGCTTTTGTTAGACCATCTAAACCCCACTCCCATGTGTGTTGCGTTGCAAGTTTGTCGTGGATCGATGATGCAAAAAAAAAAAACAAAAAAACAAAAAAACAAAAAAACGATAACAAAAAATATTTTAAGATTCTTGCATATTCAAATACATCTTGATCACCATTCAAAATTTCCATGACATTTGATTTCCCAACCTTCAATTTCTTTATAATCAAATTTTTAAATATAAATTCCCTAAGTCCCTGTTTGACATTATTTAATTTAGTTTAATTTAATTTAATTTATTTCTCATACTCATTTCAAATCACATATTCACTCAATAAAAATATTCTCTAAAAAATATTATTCAAAATATAGGTTTTTACAATTAAAGGCCATCAAACAGGGGCTAAATAAACTTGTTAAAACATCACATTAAATGACTCGGTGGAAATATTTTATATATGAAAACTGTAAAATAATCTTTTTTCACTTCGAATATTTAATGTGAGCTAGTCAATTTTGTGGTAAAGCAACCATTTATTAGGTTCATATTTGTGCTCTTTCTATGCACCTACTCCGCTACTCGTGACCTAATTCACCAATCCATTAAATATTTTGACTTGGCGAAGACTAGAAACGAAAGAAAGAAAAATGTGCCACGAAAGAATGTGTTCAATTCTTTGAACAAAAAAAAAAAAAAAAACCCTAGTAATGAAAGGTGCTTATATTGTTAGTTATCAAAAAAAATATTTGTTCTTGACTTGGTTGAAATAAAAGTGAATAAGTCGAGATGTTTCTCTACCTAAGAGATGAAATTCTTTGACAATTGACTTTTGAGTAAGACGATGGTGAAATATGTTAGTTGATTTATATTAAACTTTTGAATCTTTGCAATTATATTTATAATTTACTTTTTGACCTTTTTTATATTTATTTTGAATATGTTGCCATCATATTCTCTCAAAATTTATAACTAACTTTGAATAGGTCAAAAGACAAAAATGTTACTTTTGGATGGTGATATTCTTCACAAAAAATGCAAGAATGAACTCATTATAAAAAATTCATAAAAAATTTTGGAATATGATACTTAGAAATTGTTAGTCTAATTTTACTCTCTAATTTTGAGATGTATATATTTATTGATATTGAGAAACTAAAATGGAGTGTTTATAATGAAAATAACAAAATAGCGAAGTATTATTCAAAATAAATATTGGAAATCACATTCTATCTATCACCCAAGGAACTATGACGTAATTTTTATATCCACAAATTTTTCAAAACTAGTTAGAATAGGCTGGTTTTATCTAGCCTTGAATAACCTACTAGAACTTATTGGTAAATTATTCTAAACATAACTCACACAAAAAAAATTGTGTGACAACACAATCACTTTGTCTAATTAAATCCAATCACCGTATGAAACGTTTTATTCACTATATATTTGCTCTAAATTGCCCCCATTTGGCTCCCGTTATTTGATGTTATAAATTTTGGAATATTGGTTTTTTTTTTTTAAATATGTAATTGAAAAATAATGATTTTTATTTATTTATGTGTAATGTTATTTTATTAGAGAATGTGTGATTAAAAATAAGAGAGAGAAAATGTATTATAAATGAGAGGAAATTGCAACAGGGGATTTAATATGACTAGTATTGACTTCATAGAATTCTTCTTGCAAGTCAATGACTCAATCCCTTGAGATCAAATGCAAACTAAATTTGCAATATCTTATTGCAATAGGATATATCAAAACGTGATATAAATATATATACGATGATAGACCCAAAGAGACACAAAAAAGAGAGAAAAAATGTGAAGAATTCAAACTGTGCTTTAAAGTTTTGATCACTTCGAAATGCCTTTGAAGAACGCTCCCAAATTGTTTTTTTTGGGTGTTTGATGCTTGCCCATCTTGTACGTTTTCTCTTTGCAAAATCATACATAGATAGCATGCATTAAAAGATCAACTTTATTAAGATTAATACAAATTTTTATACATTGTTTAATCATTTCATATGTGAAATTGTATATGTCTCACGAGATGAGGGCCGTTTGAGCACATTAATCACGGAATTGGTGTGCTCATTTGTGTTTTTGTCGAATTAAATTTCTTATTGGATATTAGAGTTCTAATACAATTTGAAAACTTAACGTTCCATTTTAAAATATCAACTTTATTTAGAAGAGTAGTACAGACTTTTATATTATTTATTCGATTTGGAATTCTACTCTTAACACTAATTGTAATCCTAAATCGCTCGTGAAAGACGAATTTATAATTACTATGGAAATGCACTCTTTACAAGCTGATTTTTTAAAAAATGAATTGTACCCAAAGAGATTGTTACACGATAGTTAGGGTTTGGCACGCTTGGAGTGAATGGTTGTGGTGCAAAAGGGTTAGAAATGGGTAACACATGCAATCACATGATAGTGCATACATCACGCCACTCGCCCATGCAAATGAACACAATCATTATATTTCACATATATTACAATAAGAGTGGGGACAGCAAAGTGGACCATAAATGTTCTAAGTGGGATAAAATCGAAACCCTACACTCATTATTTATGTTAGTTGAATTTCATTGCCCGTGTACGAACCTGCCAGCTATATCTTTGCGGGATGATAGTTCAATTAATGATTCTTGTTGAATTCTGCATAATTTACTAAAGCTGATAGCAATGAGATTAATTTCCATATAATTGTAGAATGTAGTTAGCATGATTCATAATTATCAATGGCTTTTGATTATTTATTGCCATTTCTAATTAAACATTGTCTAAACGTTTTCTTATCATGTTCAGAGGATTTGTTTATTTCATCTTTGGAGTTTGTTGTTGAACTATGGAGAAGTAGTTGTGGAAACTCCAGCATAGTGATAATGATTAGTTCGATTTTCTTGGTTTTACTCGATGAACATTTTAGTCGGGAAGACAAAAGATTAGATTTTAAGGTGGACTGATGGGTTAAACATAGACTTTTGGGTGGGGAGAATTTATTTTTGGTTAATTTTATAAAGTAAAATTAGGAAAGAGAAGTTTGCGTAAAAAAAAAAAAGGATTAATTACAAGATACTGTGAAATGTTTTTTATTACTAAAATAATGTGTTCACATATAACATATCAAGTTGAACACATCCATAGTTGATAACCACCTCCACGACTCCACAATTAACGCCTAGTCCAAACCCTACCTCATCGTCGTCACCATTCCAAACTCATGTCACTAGATATCAACACCAACAACACCAACACAAATGCCGAAAGGTTCACACCATCACAAAATCTGATTCCAGCCAAACCCTAGCAAATCCCTAACACCTCCTTCCACCCAACACCATCGCCAAATTTGAAACTTCAAATTCTGAATATCATATCTGAAAAATAGATGATAACAAAGGGTGTGGAGAAGGAATATGCGATGATGGTGAGAGTCGCTTCAAATGTTGGCTGGATTTGATAGTACAGAAGATGAACTATGTAAAACACTGTATTAGAAATTAAATACAATCACCAATATTTATTGGGAATTATGAAGAAATATGGGGTATCGTGAATAATTTTCAAAAAAAAAAATTGGACAATTTTATGAAGTTAATGAAATAAAAAATTGTTATGTCCTCTCATGCTACAAGATCATGAATAAGACAAAACACTAATAAGTAACAACTTTGTTAGACTTCATATAGCTCAAAGTGGAGTTATCAAATGCACTGTTTATAGGTTTTTGTGAAAATCAAAGTCAATATATTGGAAAGTGGTTTGCTTTGAGTTAAAATAGTTTTACAAAAGAAGAGTCTACTTTTAGAAAATAATTTATTGAAGAAAAGTTTTAAACATGGGAATTTGGAAAGTGGGACACGTTTCACATTATGTGGTCTCAGCCATTTTTAATTAAGGAGAAACCACTCAAGTCAAGAGAGTTTGGTATAGATATTCAATTTTGTCCACAGATGAGATTAAGTCCATATTTAACGAGGATTAAAATAAGATTTTTAGTAAATTTTATTAAAAATTAATGAAATATGTTGATGAAATATTGTGGGTCTCATTTAATATATGGTTGAAATTTAATTATTAATTTTGACTTATATTAAAATCTAAATTTTAATTACCACCAAACAAGGACTAATTATTTATATTTATCAACGAGATCTTATTAGAGAAAAATAATGAGATTTAAAATATATATATAAAAAAAAAATATATATATATATATATATATATATATATATATTTCACTTACCAAAACTCTCCCAAGTATAGTAGGAAAATATTATCTTAAGCTTTATCACACTCCTTGAACAAGCCAAAAAGAAAACAAGAAAATTTAGAATGCTAGACTTACAATTTTTCCACTCAAAAACTCTCAACTCACGTCACCAAAAAAAGAAAAGAAGAACTAACACGTATGTATAATAAATAATGAATATGTGCTTTTCCAAAGAAAAATATTATGGTACTTCTATTATTTTCAATATACCATTGATGTCCTTTTATTTCTTTTCAATTTTGAGACAACTGTTAATGTATATACATATACACAATGTACATATTAGTTAGTCCCACAGTGGCTAGAAATGGAAACATTCATCTCAAGTTAAACT
>CAIGRN010009890.1:0-13833 GCA_903798345.1 Fraxinus anomala | reverse complement strand
TCTAAACTTCTTGTGTTCTTATTTTCTTCATCTTTATTTCATTGTCGTCATAATCTTGTGATCTG
Source organism: Fraxinus anomala (assembly GCA_903798345.1). NCBI lineage: Eukaryota > Viridiplantae > Streptophyta > Magnoliopsida > Lamiales > Oleaceae > Fraxinus > Fraxinus anomala. The sequence continues at coordinate 13,768 of CAIGRN010009890.1, read as the reverse complement.
AAATTCATAACAATACTAAAATCTTAACCATTTTACACAGAAGTTCGTATCTAATACAACATATATGTAATACTGAGTAACAAATATGTCGAGGATTTTTAACTTTTAAGGACGTTTCATTTCTTCTTGTTCAACTTATCTGGATCAACAATATTATGTTTAGCATTAAAAGAAACTGGTATATTCACTCCAAGTGTTATCGCACCTGCCACCCGCAACAAAATACAAGCTCCAGGAATCAGTATTCTCTTCAAAAAACCTGGTTTTTTCTTCTGAATTCTCTTCCCAAATTTGTACGAAAATTTCAAAACCCCACATGTTTCTGCAGAACCCTTCATGATTGGGAGAGATAAACTGGCACTGCCTCCCCATCTGTATGCATAATCAAAAAGTTCTTTGATGGATGTGTGAATCTCTCCGACATATCGATTCCCAAGTGTTCTTTTACAGTACAATTTGATGACCAGTTGAAGGCAGAAGTGCGTAATACCTGATTCGTCAATTTTGTATTTCATCGTATAATTCCATGCTGGATTCAACTGGCCGTGCTTGTCGGACCGAGTTCGCTGCTCAGTCTTCTTGTCACCACAGAATGAAACTTTGGCATACACTTTGGGTTTGAAATATTTACAGCCATTTGGAAGATTTGCTGCAGAAATAAGTGTCAGGTTGAACTTCCTATACAGAACATAGTTCTGCTTTTCCATGCTTCTGTGTGTGCGTATATGTAAATTCTGTACTTGTATATGAACTATGCATTCTTATATATTTATATGAGCAAAGTTAGAGGGGAAATCACAAATTAGGAATATATTTTATTGAATGTTTCTAATGAAACTTCCTTGAATCATGTTTGATCAAATTATTTAACAATTAAGTCAACTGTGTTTCAAAAAAAATTATTATGACAGAAATTGATTCCATTTATAATTTGAGCGTTTTGCACAATTAAAAGAGACTTATTTATTTAAAAAACTTGATAAATCATGAAGCTTGTCGATTTTGATACATTAATAACTACATTATATAGAGTTGAAGAATTCCGCTGTAATAATTATAAACAACTCAAGGATTTGTTGAACGGTCCCTATCGGCACACAGAATATTAGCTTTACAGATATTTTTCAGTATAAAAAGAAAATAAAATTAAAAACTTCAGTTTGATCACAGGAAGGTGACAGTAGTTTACGCGTAAAACTTGTTCGCGTGAAACCCGCAGGCGTACGAGATCGTTGTATAAGTAATAAAATATGTGAGTTAAGAGTATCGTTCCCACGAAATATAATGTCTAATTTGTAGTTCAAGAAGAGAATTGTGTTTTGTTGTTATACTAATTTCTACTCTAAGAAAACAAATAAATATGATGTTTTCTAATATGTGAATGCTTGTATTGGAATAGTGAATCCACTTATTTCCATTTATTTCAATTCTCAATAATTAATCTAGTAAATTCATGCATTTTTTGACAATCGATAAAACTAATATATTAAATGTTATTTTTCAAGATACACCAACCTATGACTAACACGAGACGATCATATTCCTTATCCGAATTCATATGAAAGTCATGCATTTGGTTTAGATCATCAACAAGATTGCATGTGTGAAAGATATTATTCATAATTCTAACTACACATGTTGATTTTACCGCGTTCTAAACTTACTGTGAGCATTCATATACTACAACAAGCAATTAACTACTTAATTGGTGGTCAAACAATAAATAGTGCAATGTGTATGTAAAATCAATCAAATAATAAAATGAAATTCCTAAATTGATGTCTTCAATTAAAATAAATAAAAATAGGGTTTGACATTCATCAAATACAATTGAAAAACCTAGCCAAGCATCCTAATTATGAAACTGTACAAAAAATAATGAAAAGACATCATCTGGATCGAGAAATAATGAAGAAAGTGGAGGAATCTGAGGAATCCAATTTCTTGGCTTGAATCTTGAAAATGGATGAATATTCTTCAATAAACTTGTATAATTTGCATTTGGTTGATGATTACGCCTCGTTCTTTGCCTCCAAAATACGTAGAATATATGATTTTTAGGTCAAAATGAGGTCTCATCCTGTGTTCTGGTCCAGTTTGGTATATATAAGATACTTAAAATCTTGTTATCAAAGTAGAGTTTCAATTGAAAAAAGAAACAAAATCTCGCCAAATGTTTGTACTATGCGGTCTCATAGTATATTCATAAGCGGTCACATAGAAGGACGTTCAGCCATCAATTTTAGCCCTGGAATGCATGATGTGGTCACATCAAATTAGACATATGCGGTCGCATTGATATCTATTTCTTTCCACTGGATAGATTTCACTATTTTTATCATATATTTCTCTCTCCGATATCCAATTGAGGTGATTCAAATTACATTGGAAAGATAAATCAAAGATTAACAAATCTTCCAGAAATATAAGTTTTCCAATTCGAACATTTCATATGCCAAAAATGGGTCTCAAACGGAGACTCAAAATTCGAAACATAACTTTTTCGGCTGAAAGTTGATATGTGATAGTACTTGGACTATATTTCATCATTTTAGCTTCTTTCCTCATCCAATTGATGCCTAACACTCTCAAATCTTAATCGTGAGGTTTCGATGTACTGGACGTATATAATTGAATCTCCCATCTTTCCAAATTTAACTACCAAAACTTGTGATTCTCCTCCAATTGTCCAATTAATGTTTCAAATTGATCATATGCAATATAGTTTATCGCCAATTGCTCCGAATTAATTCTGACTTAAGGTCAAAAATATATTTTTCCTTGTCATCAATTGCGTCTAAATGCATTAAGTTGAGGATTTATCTACAATGAACATAATTTAACTTAGGTAAATATGCATTCAATTAGCCATAAATAATCAAGTTTAAAAGTCCAAATAAGTGTGTAAAATATGATTATCATGACATGTGTAATCTTTTATAGTTTGAGAAAGGGATGGATTAACATATGGGTGCCAAGATGATATGATGCTTCAATTAAATGGAGATGGTTGGGAAGGTGCTAACATAACTTCATATCACTAAAGGATTGAGCTATTCCAAGTTAACGTTTCGGTGTGAATATACGGTGATATGATGTTCTCTCTTCATGTGTATGTATATGTGTTGTGTATTTGATTATAAACCAAATCACTCTTACATGAAAAACTTAGAGAAAAATTAATGATTGGAATGTATTTGATGTTTCATAATTTTATTAACAAAATTAAATGAAACTAATTTCAATGATACGTAGTAAAATTGGAGTTAAATACACAACAGGTCACCCAACTTTTGGCGAACTTGTATACGAGTCACTCATTTTTAATTTAGTGTAATCAGGTCACCCACCAACTTCTATATTTCTTGCAAATTTGATCATATCTTCCATTTGGTGCAATCATATCACCAACTTAGATTTTCTTGAAAGTCTATTCTCTATCCATGGCAGTCAATTTTACTAACAGAATATTACTAATCTGGACATTAAGACTAATGGATAGTTGATATGTAAATGCATCCTTTTTTTGTAAGAAATAATTGTTTTAGATGGTGAATGTGTATTATTGTGTAACGTGAACACACACATCACTTATTAGTTAATTTTAGCGGTCATTTCAACATATTGTGACATTAGTTAAAGTATTCTATAAAATGATTGAATTTGCAAACAAATCGATGATGGATTACATGATTGTACTAAATTCAAGGTGAGTTATCAAATTTGCAAGGAAACCCAAGTTGGTGATACGATTGCACCAAATTGCAAAATGAGTGACCTAGATACAATTCTGTCCGAAATCGGATGACCAGGAATGCATTTAAACTAATAAACTTATTCATTAGTTAGTCAACTGTCTTGGAGGAAAATATGTTATAATTTAAACGATAGAAAATTGTTTTTATTGTTAATTAGAACATTTCGCACAATGTGAAGCTTGAAGAAATCATGAAGCTGATCGATTTTTAAAGTTCTCTAGTTTCAATTATATATTATGAGTCGACATCATCATTTTTGTCTATTCTTGTGCAAAAATAAAGTCCTATAAGCATATAGATAATTGTCTATTCTTGTGCAAAAATAAATCATCGAATGAGTGAAAAATTCTACTCTAACTTAAATTAATAAAAAATAAATAAATAATTACTTAGCAAAAATTGTCTTGGAATTAATAGCCCTATAAGCATATAGATAATTGGACCCCTCAAAAATTGTAGATTTTATACAAACATGAAATATTTACCTATCCTACTCAAAAAGAAAAAAAAAATGACTATTTTATTCATAAATCAATTTTAACATTTTATTTGAAAATTTCAGACATAACCTTATAGGACAGATACTGACACTTTCAAATATCCAAATTAGAATTAACTTTATTGGATAGAAAAGTTTTGTGCAAATTCTAGAATTCCAAAAAAATGGAAACCTTATTTATCATTTTTTTTTGTGTGTGTTATTTCTGCTCAACCAAGACTTTCTATTTAGCAAAACACCACTGGCGATTAGGTGTGGTTATTAGGCCAATCGGAGTTTTGGACTATCCCTACCTTCTTTACTAATGGTAAATTCTAGGTACGACAAGGAGGATGTGTCGTCTTACCTTACAATGATTCAACCAAACTTATGTTCAATGTGTCTTGTTTCTGTACTAATGGTGTGCTACTTGTCTATAAACTCAAACACTTTAATCATTCTTGCACTCTTATATGAGAAAAGTTGAGAGGAAAAGCAACTATTTGGAATAACATTAGATAGCTAAAAGGTTACATTTGTAAGATTTGAACACATTTGATTTTTAGGTCAAAAAATATTAGGATATCCCTTATATATGTCCAATTGAGTACGAGACATGCCCAATATTTTATGTTGTCGTCATGTCTAATATAGTATAAAGATTTCATTAGACTTTTTGAAGGAAAAGAAACTACACCATCTAACCATGACTAGTATTGTGTACGTTTAATACAGGGAACTAAGGCACTTTATTAGGTTCATCATAAAAAGAAACTGGTACGTCCACTCCAAGTGTTGCTTGCCCTACCACCCTTAATACGATTGAAGCTCCAGAAAGCATTACTTTCTTCCAAAAAAAAATCGGCTTTTTCCCCGAAATTGGATCTCCAAATTTGTATGAAAAATTCAGCACCGATCCTGTCTTGGGGAAAATAGTGATCTGCGTATAGAATAGATATATATAACATCATGTTACAAAATCTAAAGAACAATTATTACATATAAAAAGTGAAATAATTAGAGTTTTCGCTTACAATAGAACTTGATGACCAGTTGAAGGCCATGGTGTATAATACCAGACTCTGCAATTGTGATTCATAATATAATTCCATGCTGGATTCAACTCACCGTGCTTGTCCGCCCGAGTTCATTTCTCGGTTTTCTTGCACCTCCGAATGAAACTTTTGCTAACACTTTCGATTTGAATAACTTACGGACATTTGGAAGACTTTCTGTTATAATTATTGTTCAAGATTTGGGTCTAATGAAATCTATGAAATGTGACAAATTAGTCCCAAATGACATGAATTGGTTTTGGAATCAAAATTGGGCAATTTGAGTTTTGTCCATGCGTACACAGGCGATTCAACCATGTGTAACCATGGCTTGAGCCCGCAAAAAAGAAGCAAAAGTACTACCACTATGCGTACGCATGGATTATAATATGTGTATGCATATGCCAAAAAACTAGTCTTTAGGCTGGTTTTTTCTGGTTTGATTTTTGGCGGCTTTTCATGAAATTACTCAACTTTTCATATTAGCATGACACTATTTCGTGGATGATGAATTGAAATCTATAAATAAGTGACAGATTTCAATTAGAAACATAACAAATCAACAATTAAAACCACAATATAGTGTTTTTAAATCCAATTCATTACATGTTCAAACATTCAAAATGTTTTTCAAGTTTTGGAAGATAAATACAAGTGTTTATGTATTTTCCTCTTCAAGGCTTGATTAATCCTACCAATCATTTGCCAATAGTCCCTTTAAGCACTAATTAAATTTTAGAGAGGGCAAATATCGTTTGAGGACAATGATCTCATGTTTGAGCATTTTCATCATATTTAGTGTTCTTGATTTTTCTTTCTGTTGTCATCTCTATTCCCTTTAATAATAATATTCCAACAGTCTCAAACGACATCTTACAATGGAGAATGAAACTACCATGGCGACGATCAAGTTGATGAATCAAGACCTCGTTCGTTTGAACCGTTTTGGTGGGACGAATTTTACAAGTTGGCAAGACAAGTTGAAGTTTCTCGTAATGGTGTTGAAGATATTCTACATTCTTGATCCTGAATTGGCACCACTTGCGGAACCAAGAGATGAAGATACCGAAGGCATAAGGACTCAGAGGCAAAAACGTCAAGAGAATGGATTGATTTGCCACGGTCACATGCTCAATGCATTATCCGACCGGTTGCATGATCTCTACACCAACATATTTTTGGCAAAAGACATTTGGGATGCATTAGAAAATAAATATAAAGCCGAAGAAGAAGGTAAAAAGAAATTTCTCATAACAAGGTATTTTGTTTTTAAATTTCTTGAAAATATTCCCCTTCTTCCCCAAGTGCTGAATTGCAAGTTCTTGTCAATAAGTTGAAGGCAGTCAAAATTGAAATTACGAAATCTCTCCAAGTGGGAGAAAACATTGCAAAACTCCAGGACCTTGGAAAGGATACCGAAAGAAAATCATGAATAGTTTCGAAGATTACTCTTTGGAACAAGGGCAGAAATATCTTCAAATTGAGAAAGAATCAAAGACAAGAAATAAGAAGGATAATTCTTATGAAGGCACTTCAAAGGCCGCCATGGAGAATACCGAACCTTCAAACAAATTCAACAAAAGAAAGCTCTCTATAAACTTTGACAAGTTTAAGAAGAAGTTCAAGGGAGGTTACTTTGTAAGTGAAAAACTTGGACATTATGCAAAAGAATGTCGACACTAAAAAAACCTTCAAAAAGAAAAGTAAATTTCATCAAAAAAAATAACATTGTGGCTACTGTGAGTGAGATCAATGCTATCAAGGGAAATGTTCCCGGTTAGTGGTATAATACATGTGCAACTGTACATACGTCATATGATAAATCTTTATTCAAAACTTATTATGAAATAGATGGAGATCAAGAGATTCAGATGGGTAATGAAGACCGCTCCAAAGTGAGTGGAAGGAAATGTAGAGATTATCTTCACTTCCTGCAAGATCGTTATCTTAACAAATGTACTATATGTTCCTGATATGAATATGAGCTTAGTTAGTGGTAGTCTCTTAGGAAAATTGGGTATAAAAAATGTCCATGAGTTCGGTAAACTTATACTATCTCTAAATGGAAAATTCGTTGGAAAAAAACTATTCTAGTGAAGGAATGGTCAAACTTTGTACCGTTGACAAGTTGATTAATAAGAAAGTTGAGTTTGCTTATTTGATTGATTCATTTACTTTATAACATACTAGATTAGGTCACACATGTAAGAGTACCATGAAATGAATGTTAAAATGTGACTTAATATCTTATAAAGAAAATGATGAATGCAAATGTAAAACTTGTATAGAATCTAAAATGATAAAGAAGTCGTTTCAAAGAAAATAAAAACTCTGAGAAGTGATAGAGGATGTGAATACTTTTCTAGTGATTTTAAATTATTTTGAAAAAAAAAACATATAATATATCAATGTTTTGCACAAAGGACACCCGAACAAAATGGTTTCCCTAAAAGAAAAAATAGAATATTAGTTGAAATAATAAATGTCATATTAACTTATGTTAAGTTGTCATTTAATTTATGGGGTAAAGTATTGTTAAGTGCATATAGAATATTAAATAAGATTTCTTCTAAATTTACAGAGATATCTCATTATGAATTGTGAAAAGGAAGAAAATCAAATATTGGATACTTCAAATATGGAGGTATCTTGCATATTGTAAGAACACGAACCCTAATAGGATCAAGTTGGGTTCAATAAGCATCAAATGTGCCTTTGTTGGATATGTTAGTAATAACAAATCATATAAATTATTGAATTTGGAGATTAATGTGATAATTTAATCAAATGACATGGAGTTATTTGAGAATTCACTATTTTCGCATAATGAATTAAGGGAAACTCATAGAGAGATTTCTAGTTCTAGTGGAACACAAGATGAAACATCTTCTAAAGATATTAATGAATCTAGTGAACCTCAAAAAAGTAAAAGAACTCGAATTGAGAAGTCTTTAGGATCGGATGAAATTGACTCTCAACTTATTTATTTTTACTTAGTAGAGAGAAATAAGAAAAATGTTGTAAGAATAATTCTTCTTGTTCTAATCCTAAAACTTATAAAGAAGTTATGGCTTCTCATGATAATATCTTTTGGAAAGATGTAAGTAAAGATGAAATGGATTCACTTATGTCAAACAATACATGAGAACTTGTCGATTTACCATTCGAATCCAAACCTACTGGATGTAAATGGATGCTTAAGAGAAAATATAATATTGATAGTTCGCTTAATATTTTCAAAGCTAAATTAGTAGTTAAAGGTTATCGACAAAATGATTGAATACATTATTTTCATACCCAAAAATGAACATAAAGTGTGCAAGTTAGTGAAATCATTATATGGTTTAAAGCAAGCATATAAGAAATGGCATGAGAAATTTCAGTTAGCTATTGTTTCATTTGATTTCAAACATAATAGTGAAGATATGCTTGTATTCCAAATTATGCGATAATTGTGTTATATTTATTTACTTATGTGTTGACGACGTGTTGATTTTGAATAATCATATGAATGGAATAAAAAAATGAAAAGTTTTCTATCTTCCACATTCAAGATGAAGGATCTTAGACTAGTTAATACCATTTTGGGTATTAAAGTTACTAAAACTAGTGGGGGTTACAATTTGAGTCAATCACATTATATCGAGAATGTGACAAATAAGTTCAAATATTTGAACATAAAAGAGTATAATACCCCTCTTGATCCAAGTTCTAAACTTATAAAGAATGATGGAAAAGCTATTGCTCAATTAGAATATGGAAGTGCTATAGGGAGTTTTATTTATGCAGTTCAATACACAAGACCAGACATAGCATTTGCTGTTAATAAACTTAGTAGATTTACTAGTAATTTGAACAAGGAACATTAGAATGCCATTTGAAGAGTTCTTGGTTATTTTCGGGTTAGGTGTTTACTCTTGGAGGGGGCGTTGTTTATTGGGAATCAAAGAAACATACATGAATAACACACTCAACTATAGAATCTAAATTTGTAGCACTATCAGAAACACGAAAGAAGCTGAGTGGCTTAAGGATCTACTTTAGAGATACATTTAGGACCGAATAATACATCTTTGAAATATGTCATGTGTGATAGTCAAGCCACATAAGCAAAGGCACACAACGAGGTATACAATGAAGAGTCTAGAAATATGAGTTGAAGACATGACTACATAATAAAATTAATCAAGAATGGAATAATTTTCCTAAATTATGTTAAGTCAATAGAGAATATAGCGGATCTTTTAACTAAACCTCTAAATAGAGATTTACTAATAACTATTTCGAGTAGAATGGGGTTGAAACCCTTAAACTAAAAGATCCACCAATGATGACAACCTGACCTATCATTACTTAACAAGTAAGCTACGGATTGAAATTGTATTAACAAGTCATTCGATATGTGAATAGTTTCAGCATTATAAAATTCGTGATAACCCTATCCTAATTATAAAATGCCGGTTGTTACTCAAGTGAGGGTTGAACTCTAAGCTTTTAAGGAAGTTCATTACTAAGTACACGTATCTCTAAATCTAACAAAGATACTAGAAGAATTTTGAGGTGATGCCGCTTCAATTAAAAGGTAGAGTTTCTTTCTTAAAAGTTTGTTAAAAAGAATGAGCGAAATTCCATATTAGCATTAAGTAGGTTAGAGGAACTTGTGCGTGTGTTTTCACTGGTATTATCACAATAAATAACTAATTCAAGGCTATTATGCTACCTAGAATTTCAATAATACTTTGTGAGAATTACACTATGGTTTGATTCAAATCGAAAGATATCTAATCCTTCTACATAAGTGTTGCTATTTTGAATATGTGACCTACATAATCTTAAACAAGTGGGGGGATTATTATAATTATTGTTCAAGATTAAATTTGGATCTAATGAAATGTCATAGACTAGACCCAAATAAGATGAATTGGTTTTGGAATCAAAATTGGGCAATTTGAGTTTTGCCCTTGCGTACAAAGGCCATTCAACCATGTGTACATATGGCTTGAGCTTACAAAAACAGAAGCAAAAATGCTTCTACCATGCGTATGCATGGATTATACTATGCCTACGCATAGGCCAAAAAAAAGCCGTTGGCTGGTTTTTTCTAGTTTGATTCTTAGCGATTTTTCTTGAAATTACTTAACTTTTCATGTTAGTATGGCACTATTTGTGGATGGCGAATGAAAAATATATAAATAGGTGATAGATTTCAATTACTAACATAACAAATCAACAATCAAAACCATATTATAGTGATTTTAATTTCAATTCATTACATATTCAAACATTCAAAGTATTATTCGAGTTTTGGAAGATAAATACAAATGCTTAAGTATTATCTTCTTCAAAATTGACCAATCATACAAACCATTTGATAAGAGTCCCTTTAAACACCAATTAAATTCTAGAGGGGGAAAATATCGTTTGAGAACAACGATCTCGTTGTTTGAGCCTCTTACCATATTTACCATTCTTGATTTTTTCTTTTTTGTTGTCATCTCCATTCTCTTGAAGGATAATATTTCAACAATTTTCTGCATAAATAAGTGTGAGGGAAAACTTTGTGCACAAAATGTACTTTCTCTTATCCATGCTTCTATATGTTTTAAGTAAATTATAACTCTGTGAGTGTGTGTGTGTGTGTGTGTTCTTTGTGTATGTTAATTCTTGCATTCTTATATGATGAAAAAACTTGTAGTAAATTTTTTTTTCTTGGACGTAGGTATCTGGAAGAACATTGTATAAACTGCCACTTGTAAATATTTTCAATAGGATCACCGTGTCAATTTTTGAGTTTAATTCTATTTTTATATCTCCACAAGAAACACACTAACAAGCTTGTTCGGTCTTCTACAGAGGAAGGTTACTGGATTGATACTTCAATTAGATATTTTAGTTCATTCTTGAGACCAAATTAACGGAGTTTCGAGTTTATAGAGAGCATGTATATTACACGAAATGACATAGTTGTTGTTACATTTCTTCTAACGAGGCACCAAACAACGGCCTTATGACAACCAATTAGCAAGTCCAACTAGGTCCATACTCAATATCACTATCCTACCTAGCCTACTTGAGGCCATATATTGAGATAGTCGAAGGGATGCATCACCTTAGTCGAGGCATCATGTAGAGATCGACTCTCCATAGTTTAGACAAGGTCCTATGACATACTGTAGAGTAAATCTGAGGCAATTAGCCTCTTATGAATCTTCCACTTAAACCTGTTTCAAGAGATCTTCTATACAAGATTTTTCTATAATTTATTAATGTTATATTTTTGCAGCAGACATCTCACAATCAACTTGTCCTTCTACATTTAGAGGTCATACTTAGGCTATATAGTTGCTACTTTTCAGAAACATATATATTTCTAAACATATGATTGATGGAGTGACACCTAGGAGAAGATTCATCGGCCATCAAGATGAGGTTACGTGTCTTTTTATTCAATGGTAACCATTTATCCTCTTTCACTATCAAAGCTCATACTTTGTATCATTCAAAGGTAATGCAATTTTTCACTTTCACTTTCAACTAATACTGCTCTCATATTTGTTCTCTCATATGCACAAGTGCTCGAACACCTTTGTGACTCACGTCTTCCGTACATTCCATACTCAAATATATTATACAAATTGATTGACTTGACAATCGGAGTGCTCGCAACCACCTCCTCATTACCAAAGAAGGCTATGTGCTCCTAATGATTTGTCCAAGTGTACAAGAGATAATCTGGACGGAAGTGAGTGGAGTCAAATTCTGTTAACCACATCATCCGTACAGAAATCGAAGTCAACATTTGCATTATATGAACAACATGTAACAACTTTAATGTTTGGAACAACTTATTTGGAATATATTTTTCATAGATATACTTTTTTTATAACAACTTTAAATAACCTGACTTTGATGTTATTTGATCAAATTATTTAATTTATATTCCAAGCTCAAGTGAAAATGTGTTTTAACCGTGTTTGATGAGAAAATATATAATTGATAGAGACCAATACTAATCCTATAGTAATTTTTAAAAAAATGTATAATTGATAGAGACTAATACATATAATACTAATCATATGGTAATTATTTTATGATAATTAAACGTGAGGCCTCCCATTACTTCCAATGGCTAAACCAATCGATTCTTGAAAAGAAAAGAGAATTGAAATCCTTGTATTTATCTGTTTTTGAATTATTAATGCTTTGTCATAGACTTTTATCCATGAATTTATCATTTATTGTTATCATATGGATCTTTTATTTTTCTACGGTTCATGTTAACATTCAGATTTGCTTTAGGATTTTTATATTTATTCACGTATCACAAATTCAGGAAATTCTCGTTTCCTCATCTCTCCATATGTAATAATTTTAATCGAACATATGGACTTATATTTGAAATATTATGTATTAGGCTATCAATTTTGATTAAACTCATTTAAAGTGATCTAATAAGGTTTCAAAAAATTTTGGGTTTTGAAGTATCTAATTAAAGTATTGGCTTATATATATAAAGGCCAGACATGTTCCTAATTTTATGATGAGCCGAATCAGGTCAATGGGGCCGTTAGTGTGTGTGTGTGTGTATACACACACACGTTTATGGTCCCGGATCACATGTGAATTGTTCATTCTGTTCTAACTCACATCATCACAGAGAAATAAAGAACTACTTGTTGGTTTGGAAGACTAAAATCACAGGACTAAAATTATTGCATTAATCATGTCTGATTTAGGTACACTTCCACTTTGATTCATAAGTTCTCGATGATCCAACATAAACGATCAATATGACAATAAAGAATTCTCCCAACAAATGATATCAGAGCCTATTTATGTTGAATCATTGAGAATCGAAATTTTAATTTGATTCTTGATAATTTTATGATTTTCAAATTTTGTGATTCATATTTTAGTTTTGTTAAATTTGAAAATTATTCGGTTGGTTTTTCAAGATTTTCAATTAAAATTTAAAAAAAAATAATAATAATAATTTTTTTGGGAGGCACCAACGACTGAAATCAACACTGCTGCTGGACATCATCGCGTGGGCCACATCCTGGAAGCAACAGCCAATGCAGCTGCTATCAGTAGCATTGAGCTACTGCAATTTTCTGTAGTGGTGATTGTTCCAGCGCTTGCAGCAGCCTCGAGTTTAGGGACGGGGCCGACGCGACCGCCCTTGGGTTCTTCACCAAAAAAAAGTTTAGGGTTTTTACGGTTTAGGATGATTTGGGGAAGGCTGGGGCGGAGCTGAAATTTTGAAGATTTAAGGGCCTTTCTTGCAATTTCAGATTAGGATAGAGTTGCAATTTTTAAAATCTATTTTTAATGTTTCAGCCCCTTAAAGTTAAAATTCATCCAATTGAGCCTTTAAAGTTTTGGATCTAATAATTCAGTCCCTAAAGTTTGAAAATTTATTAATTTGGACCATTAAAGTTATGAATTTTGTAATTAAGCCCCTAAAAGTTCATAAT
>CAIGRN010009886.1:0-39863 GCA_903798345.1 Fraxinus anomala | reverse complement strand
AAAGCTTAGCCCCAGATTATTGCACTACTGATTTTGATTGAAATACAGAACCAGACCAGAATATGTTGGTTGCAGTTCGGTTCAGTTCATTTCGGTTCTTCTTCATGGAACCACCAGTTTTGTTTGTAAAATTTCCATTTGAGACCATTTCAGTCTGTTTTAGTTGTGAAATTCACATTGGTACTCAAATTGAAAAAAATCAAGTAATAAACAATGGTGAATGGGGGATGATGAGTAACTTATAATTAAATAAATTAGTAATTGAAGTATTTACGCAACAGTTCAAAATCACTAAAAACTAATGGTATTTTCTATGTTATTTAAAATTATAACATTTTGCCCTTGCTATTTAGAAGTGAAACTAGGTTTGGTGCAGCTGTTGCAGTAGAGTCAGAGGACACAGCTATCTTGCAGTAAAATCTGAGAGGAAACAACTTTTTCTGTATTTTTGTTGTTTTAGGTGAATTAGGTCAATAATAATAATATATTTATATAGGCCTGCAGGTAGGTGTTTTAGTACTATTAAAGTAGAGGAAGACTTGGCATTTTCTAACGCTTTGGGCCCAGTTTTTTATATAATAAATGCAAAATGGCCAGGTCTGATTTTTGAGGCGTACAAGAGGCGTGCAGCAGATTCAATTAAGGCGCACGCCTCCCAAGATTAGCCTCAGATTACACGCCCCAAGGCACCTGTCATGCGCCTCCAATTGAGGCGCGCCCTTGACCGTTTTTTCAAACCATGGAAATACAAAACCAGACCAGAATATGTTGGTTGCAGTTTGGTTCAGTTCATTTCGGTTCTTCTTCATGGAACCACCAGTTTTGTTTGTAAAATTTCCATTTGAGACCATTTCAGTCTGTTTTAGTTGTGAAATTCACATTGATACTCAAATTGAAAAAAATCAAGTAATAAACAATGGTGAATGGGGGATGATGAGTAACTTATAATTAAATAAATTAGTAATTGAAGTATTTACGCAACAGTTCAAAATCACTAAAAACTAATGGTATTTTCTTTGTTATTTAAAATTATAACATTTTGCCCTTGTTATTTAGAAGTGAAACTAGGTTTGGCATAAAAGACATGGACAACGTCAAATGGCTGAGGTTTCTGCTGAGGGAGTGCATACCAGACGAAAAGCACCCATTCCGTAACCCTTCTGAACTCATGAACGTTGTTTCCTCAATCAAAACTCATAAATTACTCTCAGAATGGGCCCCAAAATGCACCGACAAAAAAATGATTGATGAATGGAAATCTGCTGTGGATCACTGAGTCAACCGCTTGCTCACTCTTGCCTCTAGTAACATGGTAAACCGTCTTCAGAACCTTGTTTATACATATTACAAAATTCAAATTCGTACAAGAAATGTGTTGGTATGTATTTATGTGAGATAGGTTTTAGAGGTGATAGGAATGACTCTGGTTTTTCTTTTGGTTAAGTATGTTGTATATTTTCAGTAATCTTTATGCATGATTACACAGACAGGGAATGAATATTAGATATTTCCTTGCACAAGTTATCAGGAAATGAGTTAACAAAAGAACTTTTGGCTTGGATTAGAATTACAAGTGCAGCTAAATACATTGGAATTGTATATCTGTTTGCAGAGAGCAATGATCTGGCTTTATAGATTCTACTACATGCTGGATATTAATCTACATATGTACTTGTGCCCCTAACATTTTGAATTAGTAAGACTTGCGGTTATCTCGTTAACTGCATCCCTTGTGTCCGTGAATGCTTAACAAGTTCACATTTGATTGTGTGCACTGTGTATGTATGCATAAAAGAGATATTGGAAGTGGAAATTTCTTGCAATAGGCACAATTTCTCTCTCCATTTCTTTCTGAGCACAGAATATTGAATGGACAATAATGTGTTTAATTCAATACAAACGTGTTTTAGCCAGATAAGTGTTGGGCTGGAATATGTTTGCTTGGGCTGACTTGACAGGATTGCAGTTCAGAACGCTTCTTAGCTTCTTACTCTGATTGGTTTAGTAAGCTACTCTCGCATATGCAGGTACTCTGTCTAATCTACTTCATTAATCACACAAACTGATTTGTAATATAAATGTCTGCTTGAAAATCTTATGCTGTTTCTGCTGTCTTTGCTTCTTAGTAGCCTTCAGCTGATTCTCATTTTGTGAGGGCGGCTTCCTATGCCTCCATATCAGACCTTCTCATAAGGTTTGTACTTTTGTCTCCCAACATAAACTGTACAGTTGAGTCATGTTATCTTTAAATTATACGGTAGTAGCAGTGGAATTTGGACCTGTGATCCACTACTATGTGAAAAATGTCAAATGTATTGTTATGTATATAAGTGGAAATCAATTTGTCAATATCATTAGAACCATGTTTGGCAATGATTCCTTTTGCTACTTGCAAATAATTGTAAAATTACATTCGTGAACATAGAGCCGGAAAAACTGCTGTTTACATAACATGTCACCTGATATTCTGCTTATCTGTTAGGTACTGCAAAAATGTGGTATTCAAAACAATCTTTAGGTATGGACTGATTTTTTGAAGTATTGAAAAATTGTCACCATTCAAATTGAGGAAACTATATAGTTAAATCTTTAGGAAGAGTATGCGATAGTACTGTATATTATTTATTTACAGAAAGACAATTTCTCCCTTGGAGTAAATAGAAAGCTACCGAATCCTGATAGAAAGGGTCTTGGTTTTATACTTTCTAGTCTTGTAGCCTGAAGATATGCACAAACATAACATTTATTAATAGGGTGGTTCGTTGAGATCCGAGAGCTGGCGAGCAAACGTGGATCTTTTTGCTACTTGCAAATAATTGTAACATTACATTCGTGAACATAGAGCCGGAAAAACTGCTGTTTACATAACATGTCACCTGATATTCTGCTTATCTGTTAGGTACTGCAAAAATGTGGTATTTTCAAAACAATCTTTAGGTATGGACTGATTTTTTGAAGTATTGAAAAATTGTCACCATTCAAATTGAGGAAACTATATAGTTAAATCTTTAGGAAGAGTATGCGATAATACTGTATATTATTTATTTACAGAAAGACAATTTCTCCCTTGGAGTAAATAGAAAGCTACCGAATCCTGATAGAAAGGGTCTTGGTTTTATACTTTCTAGTCTTGTAGCCTGATAACATTTATCCATCCCTCAGTGGGTCTGATGAATGTTACCCTGCTATGTCGGTTCTATAATAATTCAGGACGCGATGAAGTTTGAATGGATTTGAAATCAATTTTTTCAATATTTCTATGAAGTAGCTCCTCATTAACTTTAAAACATAGTATTTTAGCCTGGTTTTAACGTGGTACTTGGTAAAGAACTGACATATCATCAACCCTTTGCACATATCTTCACAAATTTTGCTTTTCCATATTGTACCAAGATATTAGCACTCCGCTAGCTGTTAAATGCATCCTCATTTCATGTTATCAAACCTCTAAGCAGTTTTTGCCTTCTTTAATCTGAACTAGGCTGAGTGGATTCCCAAATACGAAGAAGGATGGAACTTCAAAGGCTACAAAACTTATTCAGCGTGTTTTGAAGCTATTGGATGAGGATAGCTCTGATGTCTTTTGGGTTGGTACAATAAACTAATTTGTTTGGCATGGTCGCATATTGATTAGTTGTTTAAGTTGGCTTCTACATCTATCTGCCTCTCTATCCATATCGAAGATTCAACTGTACAAAAAGTTAATCTTACCATAGACTATGCTAAAAGTTTATGTTAGAGATGTTGGTGTACAATATCTGTGTCTAACTTACATCTGCAAAAGAAAGATCCAAAATATGTTGTCAGCCTGTTGGTGATCAATGTAGTTAGAATAATAAATCTACTCTGTAGAGGTCAATCTCAAAAAATCTGGGCATTTGATGCAAAGGATTTATTTGGATACCCCCACCCTATGCACCTTCCCTATAACACTGACAAATTGAAAGAAAAGATAAGGAAAACAGTAAAATCAGCATATGACAAAACTGGAGGCTAGATTTTTAACTATTTCTTGGTTGTAAATTCTTCAGCCCTCAGCTTTCTGGGTTATGTATTACCATACTTTTCTATGATCTGTTCATGGTAGTGTTAGGTTCTATTAGCATTCATTTAAAATCAGAAGATTAATGATCTCTTTCAGTTAATTTTCTTGTCTACAAAATTTCATTTGTTTACCGGGTGATTAACTGCGCAGCAAGAAGCTCTTTTTCTATTATGCACCATCATGAATTGCTTTCCATATTCTGTCCATCGGCTTCACGACAGCGTAAGTTCTCTCGTTTGAGCTTTATGAAATTTTCAATTATAAACACGATACGATGCCACAGATAAAATTGAACCATTTTTAGAAATCAAAAATATTAATTTATTTTACTTTGGCAGATTGAAGCTGCTATTGTTTTGAAGATCATGTCAGGAAATTGCAGTGCTGGTGTTCTGAAGGTAAAATCGTTTTAATATGTTTTGACTTGGTATTTTGGCATTTAGTAGCCAAAACAGATTACCAGAGAGATTAATTTCATTTTAGCCCATGTTGGCTCATGTATATAAACTGTATATAAACACTAAGCCACTTTTTATCCTCGAGGAACCTGTAAGTATTATCCACTTATCTACCGCTCATTCTATTTATAATTTAAATGGTTCATAAACATTTCCCAAACGTGCTCTTCATTTTCAGAAGCTTGGTAATGCCTTGTGTTTTCTTCCAAAATCAAAGGGAGATGAGGATAGCTGGTCTTCAACGATGCAGAAGATTTTGCTTTCAATAAAGTGATAAACAATCAGTTGAATGATGCTTTCCAAGGTTTAGAAGAAGGTAATAACTGGATATTATGTAACTTCATTGTGATTGCTGGGAATTACAAGTTATCTGTTTTCTTGCACATTGCAGAGGCTAGAAGTAATGAGACCATGAGAATACTGCTTCCCCCAGGGAAGGAACCCCCTCAGCCCCTTGGAGGCCAAGCACTATCACAAGAAACCTCAGACGTTGCAATGAGGTGGCCTGAGCAGCTGTTGGTATACAGACTGTGTACTCTTATGCACTGTTGTTGCACAACGCTCACTAATTCTTACCCAGTTCAGGTAATGTCTGATGTCTGTATATATTATTATCTTTTACAGGTGTTATATACTGAGCCGCTTGAGAACTAAATACAGTTCATGTACAGTTTCCCATGCCAGTTCATGCAGTAATATCCCTTGCTGGGAGGGTGCTGATGGTTGATAGCTCCTTGTCACAATCCTTGTATCCTTCCATGACCACCATGAAACAAGAATTAATATGTTCAGAACTTCCACTTCTTCAATTGCATAGTTTGGAAATGCTCTCCGCAATTATTAATGGGTTGCGCAGGTGAATTTTTTTTTTTTTTTTTTGCTTTCATGTTCTTTTATTGTTGTCAAATCAGGATTCTAATTGAGAATCAATATATTACTCTGGCAAATAATGGATTTGGAATAAATTTCTAATATTTGGTACAGATTTCAATCAAACATCGCGAGTGTCATTTTTCCATGAAAAAGAACGAGTATGGAAGAATCATTCATATAAAAAAAATAAAAAATTAAATGTTTAGTTGAGAGACGTGGATCTGAATCCCATCAAACTTTGAATTGAGTACAAGTCTCTGAGTAATAAAAGTTAAACATGGAAATGTATGGACACCAATGTTTCAATTACAGGAAAAAAAATAAAATAAATGGAAGTAAGAATGGAGTCACTTAAAGAGGAAGGAATTATAAACTACGGAATACATATGACGTAAGTACAAGAAAACAAACAAAATTCAAAAGAAAATAAATTAGGATAATGCAAGTGAGCGAACCTTTTGATCTTGGAAAAAAGTTGAAAATAATCTTACATTAAAATTCCTAAAATCCAAATGTTCTCCACATTCTACTTAAATATTCTAATTAAATCTGACCTTAATTAAATGTACTTTTGGTTTTCAGGAATGGCTTTGGATAAGAAAGTGTAGGACCACCACAGCAGAAAATCAGAATGTGCATTAATGAATTAGTGAATGTTTTAGGTTTATGCCCAAAAGCCATTAAACAATGCACTCAAAGTGTTTGGAGCAATAAATATATAATAAATAACTAAAACATATTTGTGTGGCTGAGCCTGAGCCTGAGCCTGAGCCTGAGAGCATGGATCTGCAGTGTAAAATCATGGAAAAACAGAATGAAGCTTAAAAAGTTGTGAAAGTTCGATCACGATACATCTAAATTTTGCCTACACCTGGCTTGCAACTCCCGTCGGACTCTAATATATAGATTGTGGAATTGTTTTTGCTGGTAGAGCAGTATGTTACTTGACAAAGAAGACAGGTTAAATAAATAGGAGTTTACTTAAGAGGGACCAAGTTGGAGAGAGAATAAAATAAGGCCTTGTTCACTAATTTTATGTAAAATGGCCTTACTTTAAACGATTCTTCAAGGATACCATGCTTCTTCCTTTTGAAAGCAGGGTATTTCTGCAGACTTTCACAATTGATATTTTCACTGAAGCTGCTAGAGGACTCTCGCAGCATCATCAATGGCCAGTCTCAGGCTTCCGTGTTTAGTGTCCCTGATATACGTCCGTGGTGCAAACCAAGTTGGGGCAAATTCTTTGGGCTGCCCACTTGGGGGATCTACTTTCGTTCTTCGGGGCACCGGCTTGGAAGCAGCTCGGCTCGGGACTAGCTGCTGAGTACATGGGCGAGGAATTGCTCACGTTTTAAGATGTGGAAGTGAGTTTGTTAGAAGTGTATGTTGAAAAAGCTGTAGAGAGTGAAAGCATTTTGGTTCCCCAGAAAATGAAGAAGACCTAAAGCATGAAGTGATATTTGTGATGGAAAACTGAGGATACGGAAACATAAAGTTAAATGTAGGCCTATATTCTTTTTTATCAGTAAATGTAAATTGTATTGATAAAAAATTTATGTACAAATACATCGGGTATACCCGGGCAAAACAAAGATCAAAAGATGTGTAAACAACAAAGATCTATCAACCCGACACTAGAGACACAAAATGAACTAAAATATTAGGATACAAATAGAACATGATTTTGTATATATGTATTTTAATCCTTCTCACAATGTTATCAATACATGGTTTGAGATCCTCAAAAATCATTCTATTTTGCATCATCCAAATTTGGTAGACCGTGCAAGCAAGTTCATTTTTCTTGGCTTTAGATTGCCAAGATGTGCCTCGGGCTTTTTTCTTCATCCATTTCAATGCACTAAGTATTGTCGTCATTGACCTCCTCATTCTCAACGAACCTTTGATCTGTCTCTAGATGCTTGAAGTCCAAACACGCTGAAAAAATAAGTGCTGACCTGTTTCAAGGTGTGAATCACAAAAGACACATCATGTCAATGTTTAGTACCAGCTTATCCTTCATAAAAAGCTTAAACTGCACAACCAACCACAACATGGAGTGTTTTGGAGTGATGTAAGGTCTTCAAATCTCCCCCGTCCAGGTCCTTATCTCCCCCTTCGGCCTAAAAAATTGATATGCACTATCCATGCAAAAACGGCCAGAAGCTGTCCATTTGGACAGCCTATGAACAGCAGCTTGGTCATTGAGTTCCAATCCTCTAAGTTGATTTCGAATGTCCAACAACTTATTGATTAAATGAGAGTGATCTTTCCTTGCTATACACTCCCAAATACTAGCCCCACGGAGGTAAATTTGATTAATGCATTTAATCCAAAGCGTGTCTTTCTTGCTATGGGTATTCCAAAGGGACTTTGAAAGAAGTGTTGAATTCCAGCATTTTATGTCTCTAAATCCAAGTTCACCCTCACGTTTTGGCAAGCAAACATTACTCCAAGCAACCAACAGTTTGTTAGTACCCCAAAGGAAGTTTCGGCATAAACTAGAGATCTTTGAAGCAACCACCGCTGGGATAGGAAATATGGAAAGCCAAAAACATTCCACGCCTTGAAGAACGGCTCTTATAAGTTCTGCTCTACTCGCTTAGGACAAAGATGCCTTAGACCAACCACAAATGTAAGCCGTGGTGTTGAGAAAAGAGTCATAAGAGCTGATTTTCAACTTCTCCGTGGCAAGTGAGATCCCCAAGTACTAGAATGGCATGGACCCCTTGGACATATTAGTTAATTCATAGATCTCTTCAAGCTCTTGCCCATGAACCCCAGCCGTATACAAGCTAGACTTGCTAACATTCATTCTTAATCCCGACATGTTTCCAAACTTAGACAAACAATCCATCAAGATACCAACCGAAATTGGATCCCCTCTAGCAAAGAGTATCAAATCATCCGCAGATGCCAAGTATGTAATCTTTAAAGGGCCACATTTGGGGTGATAGTTGAATTCACTATTCTCTGTAGCTCCGTTCAACATTCTTGAGAAAGACTCAAGGCAAATGACAAACAAAAATATCGAGAGAGGATCACCTTGACGAAGACGAATCCATGGAGGCCACCATTAAGCGCAATAGAATATGAAGGAGTAGAAATACATTCCATCACCCAACTGATGAACTTCTTAGGGAAGCCAAGACCATGAAGGACATTCTTGAGAAAGTCCCAATTGACCGAGTCATACGCCTTCTTAAGATCAATTTTGAGAAGGCATCTAGGAGATACCCTCTTACGATTGTAATGTCTCAAAAGCTCTTGAGCAAGATGGATATTCTCCATCATACTCCTTCCTTCCACAAATGCACCTTGAGCTTGATCCACAATTGACCCAAGGATAGGCCCCAACCAAGATGCAAGGATATTAGTGATTACTTTGTAGAACACATTACAACATGCGATCGGTCTATAGTCACCAATAGATGTAGAGCGATTAGCATTGGGAACCAAAGCGATGAATGTATGATTCGTTTGCTTGAGAAGAGAGCTAAAAGTGAAAAATTCTTTGACCGCTCACATGAAATCTCCTCCAATAATGCCCCAAGACTTCTTGAAGAAGCAAGATGAGTATCCATCCGGACCCGATGATTTATCATCTCCGATTGAAAATAATGCATCTTTAATCTCTTGTTCTGAAATCTCCCAAACTAGTGACAAAGCATGCTCTTCCTATAATACGGAACCACCCTTCAAGATATCGAAGTCAATAGGCTGCCCCGGGCTGTTTTTCCTGGGTAAGTGACTGTATAAATGCATGAATTCATTGGCCACCTCTTCCAATGAAGAAGTGTACAAACCATCCCCTTTACGCACGGTTGCAATGAAATTCCTTTTGGCGTTCCTCTTTACCATCGAATGAAAGAATTTAGTGCATTTGTCACTATTCTTTAGGTACTCACATTTAGCTCGTTGGCAGTAAAAACTTCTCTCGACTTCACCAAGATTCATAGCTTCATTCCTCATGCGTGTCACCCTACTTTGAAGTTCTGCATTAAAAGGATCACCATACAATTCCAATTGTACCGCTTTTAAAGCCAAGGTAGCCATTTTGGTTCTAGTGGATTTGTGTGCAAAATGCTTCTCCTAGTTGATCCTGAGGTTTTGTCCATTCTGAAGCTCCATCCACTGGACCACTGCTACTGTGGCAGACTGAGAAAGTTGAAACCCTCGGATGACAAGAAAGTATTCTTTCGTTTTCCTCCAGTAGTAGATCTGGCCAGCTATTCTACTGGAACTTCTTGCCTACTTTAATTACAAGCACCACAGAAAAGACATTTTTTATAAAGGACATTTTTCTCACTTAACAAGGCCTATTTAATTAAAAAATGTGAAATAAAGGCCTTTTTACCCTGACCATGAAAAGGCTTCTGTAAAAAAATTGCCTTAACTAAATGCCATTGTTGCCAATTACATTAATTCAACTTCATTCTAATGTGCACATGTTCTCTTTAGTTTAAATTTCTTTACTCCCTAGAATTTGTTCTCCTTATCTTCAAATGGAATTGTTGTTCAATTGTGTCACTCTGTTATTTTTGTTGCAGTCAACTATCACCACACGTTGCAGATATCATTCAACTACTAGCCGAATACTTCGGGAGATGCAGATTATTCATGCTAAGAAAAAAAGTTTATTCCATTCTAAAAGTTCTTCTGTTGTCTATGGGCATCGGTATGGAGCTAACCATTCCAACAATCTTTATATGTTATTTGCTTATGTTTCTCAATGGTTGCTTGATGTTAGATGCCTACTTCCTTTGTGCTTAGTATACCTAATCTATTTCACATTGGCTTTACGTGACTTATAAGTATGTTTATTTTTATTGTAGTTTACTGTATCCACTGATATGTACTTCAAATAAATGTGTGTCGTGGTACCTGTGCGCATGCACTAATGTATATGAACAAAAAATTA
Organism: Fraxinus anomala; assembly: GCA_903798345.1. Classification (NCBI taxonomy): domain Eukaryota; kingdom Viridiplantae; phylum Streptophyta; class Magnoliopsida; order Lamiales; family Oleaceae; genus Fraxinus; species Fraxinus anomala. The sequence goes on along the minus strand of CAIGRN010009886.1, from coordinate 29,566 downwards.
AATAAAAATAAGTTGGTGACTAATTTTCACCTTTGATTACGATTTTTTTTTTTAAAACTCAGTCTTGTAGTGTAAAATCTAAAAAAGGTACAATATTCTATCTCACATCATTCATATTGAAGGACATTTCCAAATTTGAATAGAATCTGAACTGATTGTTATGAATTCAGCAGATATCTATTACCATTTAGTGCTTTGAGGTCATATAAGCTTCATGTTTTTTTTTCTTATAGTGTGTTTCCCTGAAGATGTTTGAGATCTCTTCTCTCTCATTTTCCTTTTGAGAGTAAAAAATTAATATATGTGAGGGTTTCTGCTATGTTTCTTGCACCTGATGGGCACCCATTACAATGAGCTGGGATGCTTTTATTAACCACGATTCTAACTTTGAATTTGTAAAAATATAATAAGCAGTTTCATTTTCTCACTATTCATTTCTTTGAACAGGGGTTGTGAGACATCTGAGCCAGGAGGTTGTTACCAATGCGTTTATTGATTTGGAATCTTTTGGTGATGAGAGGAAAGGCGTGAGTTTTGGTGTCGATGCTAATGCCTCTGTGGAGCCAGTGCCACAACCTTGAAGTAGAAAAAGGAAGCAGGCACGTATGACAGAATCCGCCCAGGAATCACTCGACACAGATGGTTTGGAAGTGGCCATGCCCAAGAAGCCAGATGAATTATCTCTGAAGGTGGCTGCCTTGGAGGCATTAGAAGCTCTTCTAACTGTGGTAAGTTTCTTTTGTAGTATCTGCTGTAATCATCTTTGCATCTATTGGGTGAGGAGATCTGAAACATTTTTTTGATTAACTTTTTAATGAACTTTGGCATAAATGATATCATCATTGCAATTTTTTTGGAAAACTGGATAAGCTTATAGTTGCTATGTTTGAGCTTCAATGCTTTAATGGGCTCAGCTGATCCCCGTGTTCAATCAGTAGCTTGCTCAGGGTTTTCATTCATTTATTTTGTGTCGCGTGTTATCTCTTATCTAACCAATCACCATGAATAATCTGTTGCCACCATCTTTCAGGATAGGCTTTAAGCTTCTCTTGTTTTTAGTCCCATAGTACTGCTCTATTTTGTAGCAAGAAATCCCATATAGTTATTGGTATTGATTGCCACTAATTTTGAGATGTCAACTTTGGGAACATTTTCTGATCACATTGCTTATTTTCTGACTGATGAATTACCTTTAATAACAAACTTTTGAATATCTTTCTATAGATGATTCTTGCTTTCACCTGACATCAGAGTATATCTTCATAGTTGCTGTTTTTGCATCTTAATCTTCATAGTTGCTGTTTTTGCATCTTAATGATCATACTTTTGAATCAGTTGTGGTTTCCACAATATAGTAATTGATCTTGCAAACCTTGGGGATAGTAGTTTGTTTTCTTAATCTGAAATATGTTCTGCAACTGTTACTCTTTCTTCGCTCCACTATTTCTTCTTTAATTATAATCTTGATATTATGCGTTGATGTCTTTTAAGTTTAATGATTATGCTTTTGAATCAGTTTGTCCTTTCTACAATAATATTAATATATGTTGCCCATTTCAGATATTGGTTTTTCCTCTAATCTGAATATATTATGTGACAGGAATTGTTTAATTTTTATACCATTTCTCTCCCAATTTTTATTTTTAATCATGATATGCACAAACATAACATTTATTAATAGGGTGGTTCGTTGAGATCTGAGAGCTGGCGAGCAAACGTGGATCATCTTCTTGTTACAGTTGCTACAAATGCCTGTAAAGGGGGATGGGCCAAGGAGAAAAGAAGTATTTTTCTTTGTGATGAACCTACCCCACTCTGGGCAGACTTTCAATTAGCTTCCTTGCGTGCACTTTTAGCGTCTTTTCTTTCGCCAGGTCGTGTTCGCCCACCATATTTATCCCTTGGTCTAGACCTTTTTCATAGAGGTAATCTTTGTTCTTTTCCCTTATCTTTTAGTTTCTTCAAATCGAGTATGAACAAATTAACACTCCAAATTAAGATTTGGAACTTTGCTCCAATTTAATTTGATAAAGACATCGCAGATTATCATGTGCATATGACTGAAACTAGTTCTTTATGACAAACTATCTTTGATGTCCATCCATTTTTATGTACCACCCAAAACTTCTTGTGAAATATCTTGACTATATGATTGTAATTTCTTTTTAATTTGCAGGCATACAAGAAACTGGGTCACGGCTTGCTGAATATTGTAAACATGCCCTTCTGACCCTTGAAGTGCTTATACATCCGCGGGCCCTTCCATTGGTAGATTTCTCTTCCACCATTGATAACTATGAAGGTCTGAGCAGCAAGTTTCCAGAGAATGTTCCCTTTCAGACCAGGACACTTGGAAAAGATATCGTTGAGCCCGAATCAGACGATGACCAATATAAAAATTGGCTTGAACATGATGACGAAATGGAAGAAGAAGTTACCGAAAGTCAAAGGAACACAAATTATACTTCTGAACCCACTGCAGCTGTGAGAGATCATTCACCAGTAAAGTTTCCCAACGAAAGTGAACCAGGGGTGTCGGCATCTGTTGCCACCGAGAGAATTTCTGTCGATAGGAACGATGTTATGGTTGAATTACAAGAAACAAATAGTAATGGTGGTGACCAACTGGGAGAACATGTGCCTAATAGTGTGGTTGGAGATTATCTTGGAGGTCATAGGAGTAGGATAGTTTTCAAAACTGATGCATTAAATCCAATCACTAAGATGGCTCAGGTTTCTAATGATACTGCAATGAAGAGAGATGACGTAATCATTGCAGTACACGAAGAAAATGCTGAAAAGAATGTGTTGGGAACCAAAGATGGTGGATTTAGTACTTTAATGGAAAGAATGTCGTCTACACTAATATCGAATTCGGAGAAAAGCAAAGGATTGACAGGTGAATCCGATAATGAATTGACTATGGATTCACTACCTGATATCATATATGTGGATCCAGATTCAGATTAAATTTTAAGTTTCTACCTTGTAAGAGGATGTAACAGCAAATTCTCAATGCCAAGTTTTGACACTTGTTAGTTTTTAAGTATATTCAATTTAGTACCATGATTTTCATTTAGATGTTGCTTAGTGACGTTTTCTTGCCTACTTCTCGGGCCTCTTGTTGCATTGTAAAACTATCTTTCTTCTTCTTTGAATTCAAGAATTAAATAAGAATGCAATTTACTAGAAAAATGATTTACAGTTTACGAAAAGGTGATATCAGCTTGCTATTTGTAGTCCATGTCACCATGTATGGCCTCTTGCCTCTTGGTCAGTTGAGCTCTAGACCTCAGATCCCGTATAGATGTAATTTGGGTCATGCTGTTTTGAGATCGCCATTTGTTGCTCAATCCACCTAAAATTCTTTGAGATTGCAATATTTAATAGTCGGGCCTAGCACGACCTGGCTCTCGGACATGGACTGATTTGAGGTGGCCCATTGTTTCTCAACTCACCTAAAAATCTATGAGACCGCAAGGTCTGATAGTTGGGCCTAGCACGATGACAGGTGTTGTCGATTTTTATATCCTGCAAATGTACGGATCGTAACAAGTAATATAGTAGATCAATGGGTCTGGATATCGTTTCCACGAACGATGACAAGTGTTGTCGATTTTTATATCCCTCAAATGTATGGATCGTAACAAGTAATATAGTGGACCAATGGGTCTGGATATCGTTTCCACGAGAACTACTATCTAACAGTTGGTTAAACTATTTCTAATTTTAATTTGATCGAAAATAAACAAAGAATTATGATTTGTTAAGATTTTTTGATCTAACTAATCGAAATTAGCAAAATGCACACAAAGATCAATTTAGAATTCAAATAATGAACGGATATTAGGGCATAACAATTTCATGTATTGATCACCTTTAAATTTTAATTTAAGATATGTTCAGCCAATTTAGAATTCAAATAATGAACGGATATTAGTGATTTTTCATGAAAGAATTATAGCCAATCATTGAAAAGTACATTCAGCTTCGATGAAATGTTCTTTAATATTCTTGTAGTGCTAAATTGCTAATGCGTTAAAGTGCAAAAATGTAACACAGTCACAATACAAAAAGTGTGTCGGAGGCATTACTTCTTCATTTCTGCAATGGATTATCTTCTGGGTTCCGGTAACACTAGGAAACCGTCAAGTCATCTGACAAACACGAAACAACAGAAATAAATCTTCTCGTTACAATACACTCTTCACTATACTACAGAAAGTGTGTCGAAGGCATCAAATCTTCATTTCTGCAATTTATTATCTTCTGGATTCTTGTAACGCTAGGAAGCTGTCAAGTTATCTGAAAAACAAGGAGACAACAGAAATATATCTTGTTACAATACACTTTCACGAAACTACGAAACTAATGGTATCATCCTTATTTCAACAATTTTTAAATTGTTTATTCAAAGTTTCCAACCGACGAGTGTGTTTTTCACGAGTTTTATTCTATTTTTAACGTAATTATGAGCTAGATATTACTTATAGTGAACGTTTTTAATATGTTTATTAGTATTGTTTTGTAGCAGTGATGAGACAGCATAATTAGGGGGAAAAAAAACAAGAAGACCATTGATATGATAATAGAAAGGGCAAAATAATCAAGTCGAGATATCGAGGAAAGAAGAGTGGCGCCCTGACGCCACGCAAGCCAACCACCAGAGGTGTGGCGCCGCATCGCCATGTAGTGTGCCACGTCATTCTATTATTAGGAGATATATACACGTTATGTAAACACTTATTTACAAATAGCACTACTTTTATAACATATATGTAGTCCATGTTGGGTGTGGATTGAAATCAGTTTTTAACGAATTTTGATAAAAGTTGATGAAATGTGTGGTTGAAAAGTTATGAGTCTTATGACACGTGTGATTAAAATTAATTATTGACTTTAATTTAAATTTCTACCAAACAAGTGTATAATAAAAAGAAAAACGTTTGTTGTACGTTACTATTTATATAATCTTTTACAAATTAGAGATATGTCAAAAGAAAGTTAAATATTTTTTTATATTATTATTTGATTGATGAAATTTTGATTCAATCAAATTTTGTCATTAGCCATCATAATCGGCCAAATACAAGAAGGCCCGTTCCTCGTCAGACGTCAATTGTAAAGGCAAATTGCATCGACGCATGACGTACATGCAGGATCTTGACATTAGGCTTTGGGGCAAAATAACTCCAGACGCCTCAAAGTATTCACTCTCTTCTCAAAAATTCTAAGGACAAAGTATGGATTTTATTTTTTATTTTTTATGAATTTCTCAATTTTAGGTTTTCATTTTATGAATTATGAAAACAGTGTGAATTGTATTAATTTTCCACTCGTCGTCGTTCTTTCTTATCCTTTTTATGCTCATACGATGAAATCAACTGGTATTGTTTGAATTTCGACGTTTTCGCATTTTTTTAAATTGTATTAATTCATTTTGATGTAGTGGTCTGGGGATTTTGATTTTATATTTTTATGCACGCAATTTCCTGTTAATTGATTTCAGTGTCCAGATTCAGTTACAAATTCTTGATTTTGATTTAGGTTATTGGGTCTACAACATTTGGAAATCATGGGGTTTTTACAAAAGATGCATGGTACCTTTGGTTTCGAAATCAATCATAGGATTGTTTTATATATTTTTTAACCAGTAGAATTTTCGTCCTATTTTGTTCTTTAGCAGAATAAGTCGGCAAATTTTTATAATTGGGTATGTCTAAGACATCAATGTGGTATTTTCTTGCTTACATCGAGAAAATTGTATACGCCAAATGTTGGAATTCTTGATTTGTAAACCTTATGATCATCATCATTGAACTATAACTTGTTCCGTGTTCATGTGTCTTTCTTATTTAGTATAAGTTTATATTTTTTAAAGAATAATACTTTCATATGAATTATTTATTTTTTGGTGTGTAGGCCAGTAGATATTGGTTTTGATAATCGAATTAGTAAAAAGAAAGGTTAATAGATTAAAGGTTAATAGCGAAATTATATTATTGAACTTTTGCCTTGTTTTAGTTTAGACATTAAAGTGTATAATTGTCGAAAGATCAGTTGTTTTAAATTGTTGTCATTGGTTCATTATTTTTAATTTTATATATCTGTTTTCCTTGAAAATACTGGCTAATTATGTTTTACTACTGCAGCTTATTATGATTACAAGATATTGAATTCTTCATTTATGCTCCAAAAGAGAAATGTTTTCTCTTTTTTATGGACTGTGGAAGTATGCTTTCAGCAAGACAGAGTTTCATGTTCTCATTCTTGGAATCGACAAGGCTGGAAAAACGGTAATATGCTCCAGTATTGTTCGTTTTCTGCAAACACAAGATTTCTTCATTTATTCTGTATTATTGTTCTCAGCTACAAAATTCGATGGATGAGTTGATACTTGATTATAGAATAACCTAACCCCCCCCCCCCCACCCCTCCGGATTTCAATAGACACGATGTCTTGTCTTTTATAAAAGAGCATGACCTCTGCATATTGGTAGTTGACTTTAATCTGTAATTGTTTTGAACTTATTTTAATTATAAATTGCAGACATTACTAGAGAAATTGAAATCACAATATTCTAACTTGGAAGGGCTTCCTCCTGATCGAATTGTTCCAACCGTGGGACTCAACATTGGTCGAGTTGAATTGTCAAACACAAAACTTGTGTTCTGGGACCTGGGAGGTCAGGTTTGAAATGCACTCTTATCTTGTTATGATTGATTTTCCATGACCAAGTATGGTCTTTTAACTTTAATTGAAAACTTTGCTTTTAATTTACCTTAAAAATTATTAGACTAATTACTGGTTGTCTTCTTGATGTTTCAGTTTGACGAGCAACAACTAGATTTAATTTTCTTAAGTATTACTCTTGACTAGATTATAAGTACTGAATGCAGCTTTTATTTCATATATGAGCTTCTTAGCGCGATCTCTTTAATTATGTTTACTCCATCCTTAGAATTCTACCATTGATGGAAAATCCTTATGTTTCATCAGCCTGGACTTCGCTCAATTTGGGAGAAATATTATGAAGAGGCAAATGCTGTGATTTACGTAGTTGATGCGGCTTGCCCATCCCGTTTTGAAGATTCAAAATCTGCACTCGGTAAGCATTGCTAGGGGAAATGTATGTTGACTGCAACTTATGATAATGCATGTTACCGTTGTGGTTTTTTACTGTTTTCATAATCATTCACTGACCTAAAGTTTAATATGGTTTTCAGAGAAGGTTCTTCAGCATGAGGATTTGCAAGGAGCCCCACTTTTGATATTAGCAAACAAGCAGGTAAGCTGTTCTTTCTGTCACCCACTAAGTAGCATTGACCAAAAGTAAGTGAATGGTAAGATGTTCTTTCTGTCACCCACTAAGTAGCATTGACCAAAAGTAAGTGAATCTCAATTGAGGAAAATCTATTGTGCTTTCCCCATTTCGCATTTGTCCAATGCAACTCTAAATTATTGTGAGAGATGATGGGTTCCATGACCCAATATTGATTATGATAGACTTCTTGCATCTTGCTTATCAATTTTCTTGTATTATCGATCAAATTGTCTCATTCACAAAGCATGAAAACTGCTTCTTTGGCTAGGGTGGCGTATCAATAACCGACATGTATCGAACATCAACACTCCTTGGAACTTTAAGACACGGGTTTGATACACCATGTAGCCTGTCCAATTTTTTATAGTTTTTATTTATTTATTTAAATTTCCTCATGGTGACTTTCACAGGCACGTGTCTGCCACACCACATGGTGTGTCCTATAACTTTATGTTCTTTTAATTTCTGACTGTGAGGTACATGTCCTCAATAAGACAGACCTGATTTTGTAAATTTTAGAATATAAAATTAGGAAAATTATTAATTTTATGAAAGTTGTATAAAATAATCAACATAATGCTAGATAAAAATTGTGGGAATTTCATGTTTAATCTGTTTATATCTACCATATACAATTTTTGATACATTTTCACCAGTACCAAGTATAACAAATAGTCACTCAGAGTCAAAAGGTTTTACCTAAAAAATTAAAAGCAAAACTGGAAAGAGTATTTCCATTTTTGAAATAAAATAGTATTAAAATGAAAATATAACTCAAAAATGTAACGTTTTTACAGACGTGCCCCCGTGCATCAACTTCTACTTTTTCTAGAGAAATTATGCATCGCACATCCGTGTCTCACGTGTCCATATCCGTAGCACATATCAGTCAATAGTTGCTCCTCATCAGCTCAAAGAATCCACCTTCTGTTTCTGGGCACCACTTTGCAAAGTGGAAAATGGAAGAAACTTGAAAATTATCAACATAGTTGCATTTCTAAGCTAACAGCTTGTATATGTTCGAGTAAAAGGCCTTGCTCTGCTACTTAAACTACATATTTCTTTTCAGGATCTTGCAGAAGCTGTATCCGTAGAAGAACTTTCTCGGTATCTGGACCTCAAAAAATTGGATGAGAGACTTTACATATTTCAAGCTGTTTCGGCAATTAATGGGTAAGTGAAAAAATCTTTTGAATCTGATTGAGTATTACTGTATTACATGGACCTATTACTCGTGATATAGAAATACTTTTCAAAACAATCTGGAATTCCGTTATGTCTTGGACTCTTTTGTTTATTTTTCACATAATGAGTGAAGCTTGAAAATATTAGAATTTAAAATTTGTCTGCAGGCTGGGGATTAAAGAAAGTGTAAACTGGCTAGTTGCTGCTATGGAGAGAAGCAAGAGAAGTGAAATGTTGAGAGTCCGTGCAGGATCTAGTGCTGTTTAGAAGTGTATTCTTTTCTTGTTCTTTTGTTTGTAAATCAGTATTCATTTGGTTCTTGAATGATATGTTGTTGGACATATACCGACTTAATAGGTATTTTATGATAAGTTGCGGTTTCCTTTCTCTAACGTTTGTATAATTTACCAGCCGAAGTTCACTTCGATTCTGAGTTACCATGAAAAAAATGTGATGTTTGTCCATGAGTTTGTTGCTGGATGGGAAATGTTTATAGCTTGTCAGCCATGCATTGAACCAAATAGAAGTTGACATAATTGAGATGAAACTAAGCCTGTTGAAATTTGTGGACATTGGTTGTCTTCTTTGTTCTTACTGCATCAGGAGAACCGGCTCATCCCATTTTCCCTGTTTAAGCCGGCTGCTTAAAGATGGAAACTGGAACAAGTTTAATAAGCCTTAGTCGAGATTCGACAGTAGAAGAATTTATTCTCTCGAGTAGACAAGAAAAGAGGAAGCTTGATTCCACCATCTAACCATTTTCCAACATAAGAGACTAAGCTTGGCAGAACGGATTACAATGAAAAAGCAAAACGCCAAACAGTTCCGTGATTTTTGTGTGTCCCTCTTGCGTGGTATATCAGGTGATAGATTAGCAATATCCTGTACGCATGCAATCTAGCGATTTTTGTCTCCCTCTTGCGTGGTTTATCAGGCGATAGATTAGCAATATCCTGTACACACGCCATCTATCTTAGGTTAACGGCAGCAAATTTCATGGACAAAAATTGAACCAATTTGAAATAGTTTGGTTCGATTGTGCAGCTTTTAAAAATCAAAACCTAAACCGAACTTTTTGAACGGTTTTGAGGGGAAAAAAAAACTTCTAATCCACATAGATTCGAATCAACGGGCTCAATTTGATTTGCAGTTCTGTGATTTTTTTGTGCAACCCTAGCGGGCATCATCTACTAATCAAATAATCTCCACCAATATCCGCATTACTATTTGTCTATCTGGACGAGTTTATTCCTAACTCGAGGATTATCACGATATTGTGACAGTATCATATTATCTTTATGTTTTCCTCTTTAAGGACTAAAAGAATAAACTAAAAAAAAAAATTGTAACGATTCTTATTTTCTTCAGAGATTTATTAACAAAATTTGTTCTTGCAGCAACGGCCACGTCTTCCTGTTCGCCCAATCCCTTCTCAGCTCTGGTACAAGAATTTTTGGAACAAGCCAACAAGGAATATTGATTTGTAATAAACTGTTGATAAACTAAAATGTGATGATCAGCCATCTAGGTGGAACATATGGAGATGTTTATCACCATATATATACATTACACCAGTTGGTTAAGAGCCGATCAATATAGTTGAGTTATCGAGGTACTGCAGAAGATTAACTTTCAAGGAGTTCAAATTCGATCCAGCATTAACAACTGGTAATAATTTACAACAGCATATGAACATGCCACAAACTCGATAGCCATATCTTACATTCAATATCTTCCATCTGCAAATACCAACAAATAGCGAATTCATCCATCTGTATCTCTGTATATAGTCAAATCTCCCCCTTATTCCTCTGCAACCAAAACTGAAGAAATCGAAAATGGAAGGCGAAAACAAGGCTAACAGATGAATTGAAGTAAATTGGAATATAGATTTGGAAGTTGGAACATCTCACATCTCAGAAATCTACAACATGCCACCAATTTCCTTTGCACACAAATTATATGTACAAGTAAAGGTGTGATACACGACATAAATTCAAAGGGATTGATCTTCGATAAGTGTCTGCCACTTCTCTTCTATTTCAGAACCTGAATTCATCTAGAAATGGAAAATGGACCGAGTTAAAAATAATAAGATGAAAACATGAATGGTTTAAAAATAAATAAATACCACCATCCATTTCAGAAGGTTTGGTCCTAGTGAAACGTCAGCTAATCGAAGATGTGCCAATCGTGGTTACTTCACTAAAACAATCAAAGTGTTCGTTTGAATAGAGTACAAGAAAGATTAGATAAATACTTCTTTTACCTGTTTTCATCAATTCAACGGCAAGGTTTTGCGAGTACTTCAAAATGTGAAAACTCTTTCCAACATCTTCAAGGAGGCCCAAATTTAGTCTTGAGAATAAATCCTTGAAAGCATTTTCAAGTTTCTCTAAGCCTTCAACTCTATCAGCCTCCGTGCTATCCGAAAATATAGATAGAGCCTTTTCTACCTCGCAAGCTTTATTATTGGGCAGTGTTTCCCTTGAAAAGTTCATTAGAAACCTGTGTTTCTCTTTGTTGCATGCTTCAACTTCGAACCTTGCAGCCATAGAAATGGCTCGTTTAATACAAGAAGTTGGTAGCTGCAATAACCATTAGCGTGAGTATATTATGAAAAACAAAGCCAGGCGAATCTTTATGGATAAAAAAGGCTGTTGGCTGACCCCTCAACTTTCAACCCAGTTTCCTTATGGCGACAAAACTTTTTTTATTCAACTTGGCCTCTCAACAACTCGACTCTCCTTTCTTTTTAACTTACATCACCAAATCAACTTCCAGCAGTAAAATTATCGAATTGTCCTATGTGGCTGATTGCAGTGCTGTATATTCCATCGGCCACATTGGACAATTGGTTAAGTTTGCTAATGGACGCTGACTTCTTGGTGTAACTGAAATAGAAAGGAAAGTTGGTAAAGTTGGAACAAAAAATTGTTCGGTGATTAACTTGAAACTTTGCTGAAAGTGGAGGTACCAATAATGGTTTTTACCCAATCTTTACAGTCAGAACAGAGATGCAAGAACCCAAGATGTCCTAGATTACTTCACAGAATCTAATAGATAGAAAAGACAGAATTTACAGTATTCATTATTTATCAATTATCAAGATCAGAATATTTTTGGCTGGTTAAGCAAATTGTATCCATATGAACAATGCCAAATTTAACTATCAAAGTATACTAAACCCATCTGCTATGAAGTTATTTGCACAAATAAGTTCCTTGAGAAGAGAGGGCAAGCTAACCTGTGCAAGCTGAGCAACTTTAAATCCAAAACTTCTCTCTGCAACACCAGGCACGAGTTTGTAAAGATAGGTGACATCATCATAATCCATACTGTCCACTTTCTGACTAGAAATCAAGTCAACGTCTGGCTTGCTCTGTGATGTCAGATACGAAACATGGTAAGCTCCAACCGAGCCTGGAAATTCCTTCTTGATTTCGACTATTTTAGGGTAATGTGTGACAAAGAGGACTGGGCATCTTTTATGCTCTAGAAGATAATGCAATGTCGCATAAGCAATTGCTACCCCATCGTGTGTACTTGTGCCTCTACCGAGCTCATCAATTATAACCAACGAACGGGACGTGCAGTGATGAAGAATGTGAGACACCTCGCTCATTTCTTCTAAGAAAGTGCTCTTTCCCAGTTGAATACAATCAGAAGCTCCCATTCGAGTGTAAATCCCATCCATCACATGCAGTTTTGCTGATGATGCTGGTACAAAAGAACCAACCTATACATCAGAAGCATAATATGATGAAGCTCAGCCAGTATGATACTTTTGTTCTGAATAAAGAAACAATTAAATCAGACAAGTCAGAAAATAAACTGACAAAACCATGATATTATCTAAGCAGACCATCCTCCATTTGATTTCATCAACAATCCAACTCAAGTGTTTGTACTCAACACTCATGACCAGTGAAGTTGAAGAACCAGGTATCTGTTCTTGGGGGATTGGTAAGGTAAGGCAAAATTTTTGGATATGCTTATTTCCTGTGTACATGCAAGTTTGTACTAGTATTATGTAAATTAATTTACCATTTCCTTTCGGTGCTAAATCTTATAACTTTATTTGCTGGTTGAAGCACGTGTACAACCTTTGAAAACTTACAAGAATTTATAGAAGTCAAAGCTCACAATTTCTGAACTCGACGAATTTAGCCTATCTGGAAGTACTAATAAAAATCGTGAACATGAGATAGAGAGAGAACTGAATACAGAGAAATTTGATATAAGATGGAGTAGTCACTCTTGTTTTATCCCACCGACTACCAAGTGGCATTTTCGAAAGTGTCAGTTTATAAGCGTACTAAATTATAAGCAGATAATGAGCTCCCTTTTAATCTCTTATTGGCATCAAACATTTAATAAGCCGCTTCTCCTCTAGCTAATTGAAACATAATAGACTACCAACATTCTTCAGCACAAGTTTCCATGCATTTCGGGGATGGGGTTGGAATGGCCTCTGCTGACCACCCCCTTCCCTCTGGACCAAGTACCCACAACCACCAAATCACCTTAAGACTAACAAATGAACCACCATGAAAGCTTGCCATAATGCATATTAAACATCACAAAACATAGTGAAGGATTTTGCAGAAACGCATCTGCTGTGATCATTGGTCTTGAAAAACAAAATTGGCGACAATCAATTGCTCAGGACCTTAGAGACAGCTTGACATATAATGCTACGATTTTCAGTTAAATTGCGCCTGTTAATGCGCAATAATTCATAAAGGATCACTGTTTCCCATGGGACATTGTTAAAGTTGCAGCAAATAGAAAAAATAACATTGAAGAAGTATCTAAAGAGTTTCAGAAAAATTAACTCGTCATTCGCAAGTGATGGGAGAAATAATGATGGTGGTGATCACAGGGTACAGGGGAAGCAGAAAAGTGTTGGGGAAAGGGAGGAAGAATACACAAAACCCACAGGCTAGCATGCACATGGATCAGTAGAACACTGTTTAAAAACTTGATTGCAACTAGGTCAAATCAACTCAGATCAGTAGAACTAAATGGAACCTCGAAAACACAAATAGACACCATGGTGATAACATGTTTTGCTCCTTGAGATGTTTGGAGCCGCATTAGTTGATTCAAGTGATAAGTTTCCAAATATTTTATTTGAACTAAGTATCCAAAGACATAAATGACAAATGACAAATTACAAACATCAAATATATAAATGTACAAATGTCTATGTTAATGTAGACCAAGTTTTTATTACAAGTCTCGGACAAAACTTGCCTCATGATACGAGTCTAGTAGACTCAACCACTTTCCTAATAAAGTCTATGTTTGGTGTTTTGAAAGGTTGTGTACGCTAGAAAAAGAAGTTGAAGATAGATTGGTGCAATTACTGCTCCAAAATTAATGCAAGCCATGAATACATTACCTGAGCCATGATTGCTATAAGTGCAACTTGGCGAATATAGCAACTCTTTCCACCCATGTTTGGTCCAGTAACAATCTGACAATACTGTCCTTCCGCATGCAAATTTGTATCGTTTGGTACAAAATTTTCTTGTAATATATTCTCCATGACCTGGATAGAATTTTCAGTATATGAATTAATATCGGGATTGTGTTGGATAAAGCAACGAGATATTTATTCAAACAAGACCCACTAACAGTGAGATGATACAAAACTGTAAAACGCTTAAATTTCCTCCTCCCATCAACCCCCATCCCCAACACATGCACAAAGCACAAGAGAGGCAGATATATAAACAGAAAGAAATTTCCATGCTTATGTAAATTAAATCAAGTTTATGTTTAAAACAAATCACACCTCAAAATGATATTATCCAGTTTTTTAAGGAAAATATTCTTGCACCTTTTTAAAAGATAAATTGATGACTGCTCAATTGTAAAATCAATTCAATATGAAACAAACAATCATCCATATTACGTACAGGATGACGACCAGAAGTAATGTTTATCTGAACAGGCTCTTCATCACTCACAAAAACTGGGCGCACATAATTCTGCAAAAATCAAGTAGGAAGGATTATTCACATCAGATGTTGTGAGATGAAGAACAAGGATTCCACAATGACTCCTATAAACCTTATCCCTCGAAAGCATGGCAAGTGCATATAGGCAATCCAGGGCAGCTAATGCTTGAACAGCAGCTTGGAATTCAGAGTAGTGTCCAATAAATGTCTTTAGAAAACTATCCCATGCAGTTCGGCAGACAACAGATAGTTCCTCATTTGCCAGTAACAACTGATCTAAAGCACTTGATACTTCAGGTGGATGGTAGCGTATTGATTTTTTGGTACTATTTACCTTCATCCAGTTTGATGGCACCTTCACATCTAAAGGCAACTGCAGTAGCGGTAGCAACAATATCTATTAGGGGTATAAAGCTAGCAACATCAGATGAACATACCAAGAAAAATAACTATCACTATTTCAAAGGCACACCAAGTGACTATGCAAATGTATTGAGAGACTACTGATCAGAAAAAGATAGTGATATTAAATAAAAGTTAAATTGTGTGAAGCATCAATTGAAGATTAATGAAAAGAATTTCAACCAAAATTTCAATTTTAACTAAATTACCTCTATCAAATGTGTAACTCCAGAGACATTCACAAACTCTATATTGTTCATTCTCAGCTGTTTGCGATACAGACCAATCAGTTGCTCTAATTTCTCATTTGCCAACTGGACTTTGGTCCTTGCTGCAGCAACCTATAGAAATGCAAATTATCAAGAACAATTAGATATAATAACTGAAGATGAGTTCCAAATAAGGCAAAATTAGGTGAAACAGACGAACTCTTCATTTGAACCTCTGGGAATTTTCCATCAGAAACGATAAATAGGTTTTCAAGATCCCGTTGACCGGCAGCTTCTTTGTTTAGAGAAGACAAAAATTTTGCAGCAGTACTGATAACACTAGAAGATGAAGCTGTCGATATCAGCTTTCTCAGCAACACAGAGCGCACAGTTCTCATGTGTGTACGTACGTTTTTGTCCTCTTCTTCAATCTGAAGTCGCTGGAGTCGTTTTCCAGCAGCTAAGATGGCTTGAATAATGGCAATAAACTGTCCATTGATAAGACAGGAAAGTTTAATCACATACCTTCAAAGAACTGAGTTGACAACAAACAAAATTGCCAAAGATATTCAAGATGTTGACAACTTAGCGATTTAAAGTTCCAGTTACTTGTACCAAGGTATTCAAACTGATATGGTGAAAGACAATTTCAGGTACAAATATAATGGACACCTGAAGGATTCAGGGTATTACTAAAAATATTCATTGCAGAAGCCCTATTATCATTACGATGAAATTAAACTGTTGAGTGGAAGTATTAGCAAAGGAGCCAAAAATAAATCGGGAGCTATAAACAAGTCGATGAACACCAAAGCTTAATGAATATAAAGCTCATCAAACATATCGTGCACTTTAGTGATCCAGGCACCAATAACTTTCAAAAACAAGACAAGTTCCTGATGCAAAATGAAAATGCATATCCACCGATAGTACTCAAGCAACAGCTTGGAAGGTGCAGGGTGGGAGGAGAAGAAACATTAAAAGGTCGCATCATAGGAGCATGCTTAGGAAGAAATTCAGCAGATGTATCTATACTACATATGAAAGTGGCTAAGGACCCAGGTAGATTTGAGCTTTTGGTTCCAAAACTTTTGCAATTCAATTTATATAACCTGAGTCTTGTTCTGGTCCATGACAAACTACAGTCTTTTGAAGTAAATTCTTATTATTTCCCCCAAGATCAGATTGACAGTTTTTTAGTCAAATAAATTACAATATTACAAATCTTTCCATCACATAAAAAATTATCCACTTACGTAAATCTCATTTATGATAAGAGTTTTGAAGTGCAGACCTCAAATCCACAGTCACTAGATTCACAGGCTGAAGTTAGAAATGCACCATGTAAATACAAATTATAAGTATGCAATAACTAATAAATGGATGAAGTCATAATTACATGCATGGTACAATATTAGTGCAATACAAAAGTTATTTTCTACTCAATTATGTAATAAGGTCTTATCATGACAGGGGACACGGAGATAACCATGATGAGAAATTTAAGAACTATACGAATAGTGGACAAATAACTAACAAGAAATAATTAAATAACCAGTAAAACAGTGAGATTACAACCTAAGACTTCATTGTCCTCAGCAGTCAGCGCCAGTCATTACCATTCAGCTAAGCTTCGTTTGTCATTTTTTATCCTTTTTTATAACTGATTTTGCTGCACCTATTATATTCATAACCACCATAGTTGACTATATGAATTTCACCACACCATAACTAGTTACATCTAGTTGTGGTAGCTAATAATCGAGTGATCCAGGAATCCTATATACCTGAGCATTATTTAATCCATGTGTCTAAAGTCCTTTTATGTGGACAATTGTGCATAAGTTATATATTCTTTCTAGTAAAGTTTCACCAAGTACACGATTGATGAAAGAATTGGCAGTGCACCTAACAAAATTATCCCCAGACATTTTTCAAATGCAAACATTTCAGCAATTGTAGATTTTGAGGGAAAAATTTGAAACAACACAGTTTTTTTAAGTAGATGCCTAATAAATGGTGTGGAAACATAGTGTAAAGGATATGCATTGTTGAATTTAGAGCGTATGTACCTGTTTAATATATGAGACACTACTACAAATCCAAGTTTTTTTAATTGAATAACACCAAAAGAAATTATCATTTTATTAATTATTTATCAGAATGTCTTTATATGGAAAAATCTATAATGCAATTTTAAACTATCTTTTTATTCAGTTTTCAATATCTAAATTAAAAAGAGAAAATAATTGCCGTCTTACAGAAAATGCTTAGCATAATTTAGTTTGAAAATAGGAGATAAATATTTAAGTAATTTAATAAGTGTAAATGTGCAAGGAATAATACGATAGAAAAAATGTACTGAAAATAAAAATATATAATTTGAGAGCCAGAGTCAAAATGTATTAAAGAAAGAATTCAATATTAGCATTTTATTTAATCAAGAAAAAAATGGGAAAAACAAGATGAGACAACATTAAAAAAATTAAAAAGGTAAAACTCAAGTTGCTCAATGTAACATGTTTGCTTTATAAAGAGAATAAAGGTCATACCTCCCATCCTTCCAACTTATTTCAGTTTAGAACTACAATATCTTTGTTTTTCCTCATAAAAGAAATTAATATATTTGTACTTTTTTCATCTCATATTACAGGTGTCTTGCTGTCTGCATTGGAACTTGTAGAAACAAAGGCAAGCAACCGTAGAAATGCATAAATGTAGATTTAGGTACAGTCAGATGTTAGGATGCTGACAAGTAGTTTTTGCCTTTTCGGAATATCTTAGTAGATGAGTTAATAATTCTATTTCGTGTTTCTTTATTTTCTTCAGTGGTTCCTGTGCTTGTCGTGCTCCTTGGATTATTTACAAGTGTGTACAAGCTATTATATTAGAAAATCCTGTTGCATCTATGGAGGGACATCATTGAACTCAATGCAACCATTCATTACCTCAGAAGCTGTAGCAGTTTGATGGAAGATTCTCGCAATCCCGCGCTGAATGTCAGGTGACCGTCCTAATGTGATCAAAACAGAAGACAAAATATGATGAATATCAGGCTGCACAACAATGATGTCAGAGTCTTCCTCATAAAGGTCGAAATCCTGAGAAGCTTCTCCAGATCCCATGGACTCGACAATTTCTGAAACAGCATCTAAACGGGCATATATCATATTTCTATCACATAGAGGATGAGTTACCTGTACAACGAAATTCATCTGTTAATACGTCAATAGATAGAAAAATATAGCGGAAGGGAATGAAATCATTTACTTAAAGCACAACCAACAAGGATTCATACCCAATGTCTCAAAAGCCTTGAACCAAATGTGGTCAGAGTATTATTCATACACTGAAATAAGGCCCCTGACTCAGAACCATTAGAATTACTCTTCAGAACCTACATGCAGGAGCCAAAAGACAAGTAAAATAAACTTATCATTCAGTATCCATAGATGAGTTTACATTACTAAATATGTCACTCGCCTCTAATTGCTGTAATGCATTGGCTGAAAGAGTCATCTCCACGTTGCTTGAGAGAGACCGGAATGAAGCTCCCAGACACAGAATTCTTTCAAAACCAAATTGTTTTAGGTGACGAATGGTTAAGGCTAATGCTTGAATTGCCAAATCAGGCATGTTCATAATTCGCTTCAAAAGAATAAATGTAGAAGAAAAGGGAAGAAGAAGTTATATTAGGCATTTATAGACCAGAAAACAAGATTTAATGAGCAATCTAGGCACATGACGGGATTCTTGATGGGATTCAAACAGAGAAGATTCCAATTTTAGTGTTATTTAGTTTGCTAAAAGAAAATATGAAGAGCGACTCACACCTCAATTGCCGAGCAATTACTGGCTTGTGTGCTCTGCTTTGTAGTTTCCATTTGATAACCATTTACTGACTTATTTTTATTCATGTCCTCATATAGAGACATTACTTCTGCTAAGGCTCCACCATCACTGAAGCAATCTTGTGAAGCATGCTCAACTCTAACATTTTTGGCAGGCCCAGCATATGCTAATAGTAACTAGAAAAGAAGAAAAAGTTTCACTATAGCAGCTATGTGAATAAAATTATAGTACGAAAGAAAATGGTCGGGGACAATGTGTCAAATGAAATTTCATTTAAGTGGCAGCATGATATCACTCTTATGTTAGGTTCGAAGAGAAATCTAGTAAGTTTATATATAACCACATTTTCTAATTATGTAATGAGTACCAACATTTATATATAGATCACAAAGAAATGGAATAAAGATTCAAAAATACAAAGCTAGAACAAGCCTTGTTTCTCACATATAATTTGTCAAAAGCACAAAAGGGACAGCATAGTTTATTTCCATATAAACTCACAACGATAGAACAAGGCACTTCAAGCATGTTTTTGGAGGAAAAGGGATTAAAATATTAGGTTAAGGCGATTATGCCTCTAAAAGCCTAAATGAAGTAGAATCTGCATCGCTTCTTAACCTTATCAATATCAAACCCTACTGAGGTTGGGCAAATGCATGTGGCACCATCAAGGGTGTGGTGAAGCTGGTAGATGCTACTGACTTAATTAATTAATCCATTAATTAATCCTCCATGAAGAAATAGAAACCTCCTTAGAGGAAACTTTAAAATTCTGGAAACCCCCCAAATAATTGAGCAATCCTAAGCCAGATGCAGTTTGATGTGAAGAAAAAGGTTCTGAAGCGAAAAAACTTGAATATATACATGACCTACAAATAATATTCCCCATTTCATAGTGAAAATAAGAATTCTGGTAATTGCAGCAAGCATCTTAGAATAGTGAAATCTTTTCTTCCACGTGCCATAGTTGAAGTCTTGAATTTTACTATTAAATTACATAATGATACATTAACACGAAGTCTTCACCACCTCGAGCAAATTATACCAGCATGAGTCAGAACTCAATCTAACCAATCAATCAATAATAGTATTCTCCAGTTTAGCTGGGGGGGTTGCCCAAGGGGATAAGAAGAGAAATTACTTAGTTTTAACTGACCACCGTGAAGATCCACGTTCTACAACTGCTGTGCGAATTAGGTGACAGCTAGAATAAACTAACGGCATATACATATTTACTTGTAAGGTAAGTCTGGGGATTAAACTGGAGTAGCTCCAGTTAACTGAGGTTGGGAAAAAAAGGCTAAATCTTGCTTTTTTACAAATGCACTTGCAGTGATATCCAAAGCACAAGCTCAACTCATTTTCTTCAATTTTGCATATAGCCTTTTATCGTCAATCAACAGTACGACTACAAGGAACAATCGAGTTTGGTTAACAAATATACGATGCTGTTTTTCTCCAAATAGAAACAACACTCGAGAATCTACTACCTTTAATGTTGTTTCCCAACACAACAAAAGAAACTGACCATCTTCATATTTACATTTTCTACCTCATTTCCAAATGACAAACCAAGTACCAAGTAAAATTACCTTCTCAGTTCGCTTAGACAGTTGCCTCCCCATAAGCAATTCAGCAGGTGATAAATTTAGAATCATAGCCTCTAATCCAGCCCTCATAAAATTATCATCAAATTCCCCGTAAACAACATCCCCAGTTGAAATCTCAACCCCAACAATCCCAATCCTCACGTCAATCCCACTCTCCACATTCTCGACCACCTTCTCCACAACACAGACCAAATAATTATTACATGAACTGCAACCCTCCTCCCCACCTCCCAAATCCTCTGCAGCCTCCAATGTAGCCTTTGTGTACAAGGCTGACAATCCACGACAAAATGGTCCCAGCTTATTACTCCCATGGGCCTTAATTGCCGCAGTCTCAGTTTGTTTCACAACACCAACTTTGTACCCTTCACTCACAAGCCTTCTGGCGTGAACGTGTAACCTAAAAGTCGGAATGCTTGCAGTCAAAAAGTTATGATCCATATGGGCATAGATACCCAATACTCTAGCAGCGTTTTCAGCATCCTCTCCGAAAAACCTATATCTATATCCAACCTCGATCATCAAAAGTACATCAGGGTACTTGGCCTTAAGTTCAACTACTTGTTGTTCAAGTGGAGTGTATTTAGGGTCCGAAAATTTGGTATTACTATTATCTTTCCAAGGTTCTAAAGCATCTTGGGTAGGTTCTAGAAGTTTATTGAGAAACTTTTGGTGAAGGGTGGGGTCGGGTAGGTGCAAAACGGGGTCATCAATGCGGGGTGAAAATTCAGGGGTTCTAATGGGTGGTGGGGGTGAGGGTGAGCGTGGGGTAGGAGAGCTGTTCTTCTGGGGGTGAGTTAGTTTAGCGAGTTTATTGTGAGGGGAACTGAGATGGGTGTTTCTGAGGCGTTTCGCCGGTGAGAAAGTGACAGTGGTGGTGATTTTGGGCGTAGGGGTTGGTGGAGAGGGGGAAGAGACGGTGTTTGAAGGGGTGGTGACGGCGGCCGAAGTTTTGGGTTTGGGTGCAAAGAAGCGGGAAATCACTTGTTGTTTCTGCTTCCCCATAGTAGCGGCGGGTAGCAGAATGGCGGTGGCGNTGGTGATTTTGGGCGTAGGGGTTGGTGGAGAGGGGGAAGAGACGGTGTTTGAAGGGGTGGTGACGGCGGCCGAAGTTTTGGGTTTGGGTGCAAAGAAGCGGGAAATCACTTGTTGTTTCTGCTTCCCCATAGTAGCGGCGGGTAGCAGAATGGCGGTGGCGGTTTAATATATAATGGTTAGTACGGCTTTGACGTCTTTTTCTACATTAATTTTAACAATACTTTAAATAATCAATTATATAAATTTTGACAAATCACACCGTATCAACTTTAATATACCATTTTAATGTTCACCTAACCTAATTGAAACTATTTACATGTAAATAAGTAAATAGTTATAATACTTAATAAATAATTATTTAAGTAGTTAAATGCTAAATAAATGAATTTTCTTCATATCTACTTATAAACAGTTTGTTGGATTTTTTGATACCTAATAAACATCGAGGCTTGTTTAATGATTAAGGTTTAACATTTAAGTTAGATTCATAGGTTTCGGTTGATGATTGAATTAATACCACTGTATGGGGCTCAAACCAAAAGCTCGACCCATACATTATAAGTGATGGCCCATTTGCACCAAGCATATTTGTGGGCTTGGTCCATTTGAGTATCCTAATTAGTTGTTTATATTTGTTGCCTCCTTTTCCATTTGTATTATGCAAGAGTGGTAAAGATAAAATATGGACAGTCGTTTATTTCCTCTCCGTGAAATATTGTGGGGTAAGCGTGTGTTCACCTTCACTTCGCTTTGTGGGACTCCAAGCTCTCTTTGTGGTATAAACTATTCTTTGAAAACCTCTGTAGTGTGTTTGGTTGAGCTTGCTGGTGTTGAAGTAACATTGTGGTGAGATTAAACTGAGCCTTCACCTTTGTGATATTCAAATGTGTTTTTGCACACTATGAAGTTACTTGGTGGTGTATATTTTTCAACATTTGGTATCAGAGCAAGATATTGGTGTCTTTGGCATGGGAAAACCCATCAAGGAGAGAAGAATTTTGAAGTTGTGCGAAAAACTGTTGAAAACCTCCAACCCATGGCTGCAAGTTCATTTTTTGGCCAAACCAGGCATCGGCTGAGTGAACGGAGACCATATTCTTACTCTAAATGACAAGGCGAAGCTCCCTAATCGGCGCTTGCGATGTGTGGAAAACCAGAGACAGCGGTGCGTAAATGCTACGTGCATCGATGATGAAGGTGCATGAGGGTGTTTGGCCACTGTTCCGGCAATTATCCCTAAAGACAGTTCGTTCCTAGCTATATTTCGGACTTGCTAGTAGTGTTACTTATATGTTTCATGTAGTGAGGTAGACTTTCGGATAGTTTTGCCCTTGATTTTTCGGTTGTCGGGTGCTGATTTTTTGGTAGTTGCATCCACTGAAAGTTTTATGGCAAATAGTGGTAGTCATAAAGTTGTAAAGTTCACATCTCTCTATTTATTTAAGGACTAGCAAATTGATTATCTCAATATCGTGATCTTTCCTTTTATTGTTGCAATTAAAGCTATCGTATGGTGTAGCCATTCACCTTTTGCATTAGTGGTTATCATGTGAGGTGGTTATTAGGTTTGGGGTTACCGTGTGATGTAACCATTATTTGGTGACAGATTTAGAATATTATTTGCTAATTCGGGTCTTGAATTCTTCGTAAATTTGATATATTAAATTCTGCGTGAGCTTTATATATTGTGCTTTAGGTTTATTATTGATAGCGTGGCCATATTGTTACTCAACATTAGTATTGCATGTGACCATAGGAATGTTTGATTGGTTATTCTGTGTCATACGTGCCTTTACTTTGCTTGTGGTCGTTGTTTGATTGCATTTTATGTTTTGTGCATCTTTCGATAAAATGGAAACGCATTTTGAGTTGAATATTTTTAATAACAAATGTAATTTTTCGATTTGATAACAAAAGATCAAAGGCATTCTCATTCAACAAGTCGGGAGTGAAAGGTAAAATATGTTATAACTGCAGTAAAACTAAATATTTTGTAAATGGACTGTTTTAAAAAGAATAATAAACAGTATGAAAAAGTGAGACGAACGTTGTCACTGGGTCTAGTTACAACCCATGCGAGGTTTATTGATGAAAAACTCTTTTGTTGTTACTATTATATTTGCATCTACGTGTGAAATCCTATTTGTATGAATGACTACTTGATTGGTGTGTACATTTGCTTGGGATTGCTATTGTGAGGTTTGACACTAGGCATGTTCTCACTTTAGTAGGTCCATTAGTAGTAGGTGGGCTAACCGGTAATATTGAGAATAGATATCTTAGGGTGCATTTATGACGTGTGCGTTACTTATTTGGGATATTGATCGAGTAGTGGGTCGATTGATGGATAAGGACCAAGGATTGTCTTCACGTTGACGACCTATAATGGTGATACGGTGGGACACTTCGAGGGGTCCTAGGCCTCCTTGTTTGGTTAATTCGAGTAAACCAACAACTCCCAAATCAACACAAGGTTGAAGGCAAATTCATGAGATACTTTCATTCACGTTCTCTTGCGAATAAATAGCCATTACAAAATATCCGTTTATGGACAAGCAAATTACAAGGCCAATCTTTATTGAAATAAAAGAGCAATAATGAAATAAGGAAATTAGACAAATATATTGGCTTGATATTTGTCTAAATGTTCATTACAACTCCTTCCCCCTTGAAAATTTCCTTGTCCTCAAGGAAATAAGGAAATCAGTTATTAAAGTAATCTAGGTCTTCCCAGGTGACATCCGTGAGAAGAAGATTATGCCAATGGATCAACAATTCATATTTCCCTTTAATGTGTCGAGTTTCCAAAACTGCCTGAGGAAGTGCGTGTGGGGGCGGATTCTTGGGGAATAGGTGGTAAGGAAGTTGCAACAATGTCTCGATCCCTAATGCTTTTTTTTAGGAGTGAAACGTGGATGACTGGATGTAGCTTGGATTCTAGTGGTAATTCCAACTTATAAGCCACGTTCCAAACTCTGGCCAGAATTTTTTAAATGGACCAAAAAACTTAGGGCTAAGCTTGAGGTTCTTCCGTTGGGCTATGGACAATTGTCGATATGGCCTTAATTTTAGGTAGACAAATTCCCCCAGTTGGAATTCTTTCTCTGAATGTTTGGCATCATAAAACTTTTTCACTTTTTCTTGTGCCAACTTGGGATTGTGCTTGATATCCCAAATAACGACATCACCTTCAAGAAGAGTTTTTTTTAATGAAGCCACCCTTCTATACCATGGACATAAGCAAGAAGAGTAGGCGGTTCCCGCCTATAAACTATTTCCAATGGAGTCTTTTTTGTGGATGAATGGAAGGTTGTGTTATAGTAATATTCTGTCCATGGCAGACAAACCGCCCACTCCTTAGGCTTGTGACTTGTAAAGCTCCTTAAATACATTTCCAATGTCTTGTTAACAACCTCTGTTTGGCCGTCAGTTTGGAGAGGATAGATGTGTTCTCTAAAATAAACTAGTGAATTTATTTGAATTTAATTCCATGCTTGTGACATTTCCAATTGAATTTATTTCCTTTAAATTGCGAGAAACAAATGATACATGCCCGATAACCATATTCTCAATTAAATTGCAAAGAATATTATGTGGATTGAAACAATCCGAACGCATGTGGTATAATCACCTCAACGAATATTTGTTGAATGAAGGCAATAAAAATAACGATGTCTGCTCATGTGTTTTCATAAAGAAAACAAATATTGGATTTGCAATTGTGACTGTTTATGTTGATAATTTAAATTTAATTGAAACTTCCGAAGAACTCGACAAAATTGCAAATTATTTGAAAAATGAATTTGAGATGAAAGATTTGGGAAAAATCAAATTCTGTCTCGGATTGCAGATGAACATTGCCCAGGAAGATTATTTATTCATCAATCTACATATACTGGAAAAGTTTTAAAACGCTTTTTATGGATAATGCACATCTTGGCATCACCTATGGTTGTTCGATTATTTGATGTGAAAAATGATCATTTTCGTCCACTTGAAAATGGAGAAAAAGTTATTGGTCATGAAGTATCATATCTTAGTGCAATTGGAGTATTAACTTATCTTACAAATTGAACTCGACTCGACATAGTTTTTTCTGTAAATCTCATTGTCAAATGTAGTTCTACACCAACACAAAGACATTGGAATTGTGTTAAACATATTTTTCGCTATCTAAGGGGTACTATTGATTTGTGATTATTTTATTCTCAAAAGTTGGAATCTGCTTTAGTGGGATATGCATATGTATGTTATCTCTGTGACCCACATAAAGTTAAATCACAAATAGGATACATGTTTACACATGTATGAATAGTTATATTATGGAGATCTGTGAAGCAATCATTGACAGCAACACTTTCAAATCATTTTGAAATTATTGCAATTCATAAAACATGTCGAGAATGTGTATGGTTAAGAAACATGACCCATCATATCCAAGTATCATGCGGATTAATTTCAACAAAAGATAGTCAAACAATTTTATATGAAGACAATACTTCTTGTATTGCACAACTCAAATGAGGTTATATCAAAGGTGGCAGGACGAAACATATTTCTCCACAATTCTTTTATATACATGAGTTTCAGAAGAATGACGATATCGATTTTTAACAAATTTGTTCAAGTGACAATGTAACCGATTTATTTACAAAAACTCTACCAACATTTACATTTAAGAAATTGGTTCACAAGATTGGAATGCATCGACTTAAAATTTTTAGTGATCAACATCAAAGGAGCAGCTGTACTCTTTTTCTTCACTTAGATTTTATCCCACTGGATTTTTCTAGCAATGTTTTAATGAGGCTGCATTTTTTTAGTACTCCAAAATAACTGTGTTATTTTTCCTTCGTTTGATTTTTTGTCCTATTAGATTTTTATTAAACAAAGTTTTAATGATGCAGTTATTGTACAAGTAATCATTAAATGGGAAGTGTTGTAAAATAATGAGATAATTGTAGATGATTATTTAATATTATCATGATTCATATATAAGTCTTATCTAGTGTAGAAAGTTTATTTCATTCCAATTGTAACTCTTATTTTAAATCCTATAAATACAAGTCATGATTATTAATAAAAGATACACTTGCATTTTAACTCTTATATTATTTTTTATTTCATAACATTTATTTATTTAATTTTTTCAAATTCATTATATGAGACTCGCAATTTTTATCAATTACAATGCAAAAAATATTTTTTATCTAAATCATACACATCTATATTTGTTTTTATAGAGAGATTTTACTTTTAAACACCACTGTTGACATTTTTTTTTTTTTTTTTGCTTTTTCTTTTGGGGATACACTATCAACAAGTTTTAGTACTTGGAGGGTTTGACTAGACTGACTCGAGCGGTCAAAAGACATGTTTGATGCTTTCCGAGTACGAAACAAAACTAATTTGTTAAACTGAAAATTGAACAATTCTATTTAAATTCTCAAGTTTAACACTGAACACGAGAATCGTATATATAAATTTTAATGTTTTAGATCCTTAGAAAATGTAAATTTTTTTTTTATTGCCGTAGAAATAGATTAAAATGCAGGATCATACTCCTAATCCCCCACTACTTAGTCTTAATGACTAATTGAACAGAATTCGCACGGAGAAATTCAAGTTCTTCAAAAAAAAAAAAAAAAAAGACCGACTCATTTTCTATATAGATTCATTCGATTCTTTACACACCGAAATTAAACAGCATTTTCTCACCTCAAATTTTAACTAACATCTTAAAATTTATAGATTATCACATGTTTCATGGATTCAAATTGAATTTTCAAATTGAATTTTCAAATTCGGTATAAGATTCTAACATAATTCTATATTCTAAATTTCAATGGATTTCGCAAGACTTCTATTTTATAGAAAATTACTTGAATTTGTCATTTAAAATAACTAATTTCTTCAATCTAGAAGTCAAGCAAATATATATCAATAAATTGAAAATCAATTCAATCTAAAATTAAAACAAATTTCATTATGATGTCAGGTATTACATACAAAATATACATTAAATATTTTACTATTGTTTAATTGGTGACTTGAGTTTTAAAAGCAGAATAAACTAATTAATATAGGAGTTGCTATTTACATACCATTATATATATGTATATATATATATATATTATATTCGTAAAATATCATCTTCAGTTAAAGTCAAAATATGAATGGTAGTGGGACGGGTTCGGGGCGGGGCACCCTCGCCCCACCTCGTCCCGCGAAGACAATCTCCCACCCCGCCCCACATTAGACTGGGCAGGGCGGGACGCGGGACGGGGCGGAGATTTGCCCCGTTTACCGTCCCATTTAATTTTTTTTATTTTTTTTGTATTATTTTTGTAATTTTTTTAATTTTTTTTCTTTTGCACGGGACGGGATGCCCCGCCCCGTCACGCCACGCCACCCCACCCCGTTGGGAAGGGTTTTTTTGCCCCATTCGGGGCGGGGCGAGGCGGGACGAGGGTAGGGCAGGGTAAATTGCCATCCCTAAGTCAAAACAACAATGAAAGATACTCCATTAAAGCAAATACATATAAAGATAGCAATATATGAAGAAGTTTTTGTAAAAGTAAGGATTACTTTTTTATTGTGGGTTCGATGAATTTAGATTGTGTCCTTGATTTGAGTTTGGATTATTTAATAATGTGTCATTTGAATTCAAGCACTATTAGTAAGAAATTACATTCCAAATTTTTTGAATTTTCTGTTGAAATTATATTTTCTTTTCTTAATCTTCTTGAATTGAAAACATTGATAGCTATCATTTCTGTTAGTATTATCAAAATAAGAATTCGAATTTTTTTGTTGGGTTTTCTTTTTCTTGATTTTCTTTAATTCAAAATAAAGGTGGATAATCTACTGGGATTATCCAAATAAATAAAGAAATTTGACGGTGCATATTAATAGTAATACTTGAAAATATGAAAAAATTCTGAATGGATTATATTAAGATAGATATATAAAAGTTGTGTGGATGTACATATATATAAAAATGTGTTTGACGGATATATGAAAGCCTTGGAAAAATTATGAAGAGAATGATATATAAAAGTGGTGTGGATATATAGTGTTTAAATGAATGAATTTGATAAAGATAATATCGGATAGTGATGTGGATAAAAATAGTATATTTTTTAAAAAAAATTAAAATTTTAATAAGAATATATATAGAATGTGATAAATATATAAGAATATACATAGCGGCTCCCATTAATATTTTATTCTTATCTGTCAAGAATAAAAGTTGGATTCCAAATTCCAATGAAAAGTGATAACCCAAATTCTACCTTTTTATCTCCCCATAATGAGAATTAAAAACGTGATATTTTCCTACTATTTCTTTATTTGATATAAATAATTTTGACTTATATTTATGGGTTCAAAATTCATTGAAATTTGAGGGGTATTAAAATTTGAGTTGATGACACCCCGTTTAACTCAACGTATCTAAAGGCTGGTTTGTCAAATATTTTTTTTAAAAATTATTTTTTTAAAAATTATTTTTAACTACACGTTCGGTAGGATCTACAATTTTTTTTTCACTTTTTAATCTCACATTCTCCACAAAAAGATCATTTTGGGCTTGCCCACCTCTACGCGAATCACGACAACTATTGGTTCATGGAAATCATGTTGCCATAGTATACCCACCTTGGCCAGTCCCTCAAAGTACATTTCAGTACTCATTGTTAAACTCTCTCTCTTTCTTGTTGGGCGAGGGAAGGGATTTCAACTGTAAATTTCATTATAACCTCGTAATGTCAAAAGAAATTGGGTATGTGTTTAAGACATATCATGACAGCAAACAATTTGAAGTCCCATGACTCCCATTATATATCTATTATCTATGGATAATAAACAGACGCACGTTGTCGTTGGCAAACAAGAAGCCACATGTTTATAATTTCATCTAATTTAAACCCTAAAATGGTGGGGGGGGGGGGGGTGGGGGGGGGGGGGTTTGGGGG